>JAEVFN010000005.1:3724350-3966224 GCA_030449075.1 Murraya paniculata
CCATCTCTTCTTTTTTTACTATTTTATGAAATTTAATATAATTATCTTTAATAAAATAAAATAATAATATCATATTTATTTAAACAATAATATTAAATTTATTTAAATATAATATTATTATATTTATTTAAAAATAACCGTATTATATTTATTTAATATTAATAATTATTAATAATAAATAGTTTATTCTAAAAAAATATTAATTTTTTACTATATTATTGATAACAATGTTTCATTTGTGTTGCTCTTAGTAATAATTTGTAGTTTACATAATTAAAATTAAAATTAATAAAAAATTATGATTTACATAATTAAGAATAATAATAATTATTATTAATTTATAAATATAATAAAATAAATATTTTATTTTTCACATATATTTTTTTTTATTAATTTTGTAATTAAAAACTAGAATTTTTTAAGTAAGGGTAAAATTATAATTTGAAATTATTTACTCCTAGTCCAATATAAAATAAATACAAAGTTAAATTCTGATTCCATATTCTCATTTTAGTATAAGTAAACAACATACTCTCATTCTCACTCTACACTCTCAATGCAATCATGCAAGTGTAAAATGTAAACGCTACATACAAGTGTAAAATTTTGTAATTAAAAACTAGAATTTTTTAAGTAAGGGTAAAATTATAATTTGAAATTATTTACTCCTAGTCCAATATAAAATAAATACAAAATTAAATTCTGATTCCATATTCTCATTTTAGTATAAGTAAACAACATACTCTCATTCTCATTCTCACTCTACACTCTCAATGCAATCATGCAAGTGTAAAATGTAGACGCTACATACATGTGTTGTGGCAACGTAAGCCAACCAGAGGCAATAACCGGCCCTTGAATGCTGAATGCACTCATGCCAATGTTTTGATGGGACGAGGCATCCCATTTGGTTCACTCAATGTCTCAGCTAACATAAATACAGTACATTAACGTAGCTAGTTACTACTTACTCTAATACACACACACGCACACCCAGATACTTGCGAGTGTGAGAGCAGTTCCTAGCATGCAGCGTGAATTATACTTTGGTAGCAAATTAAACTGATCATTCCCAGGTTCGGTTTCATAGACAGAGAGATCTAGCGAATACATTCAAGCGAAGGGATTTTACACAATTGCATGATATATCATGAGGTCTCAATAGTGAATGTGAAATCGATCTCTCATTTATTATAAGAAAAAGCAAGTTTGGTATTTGAATTCATTAAATTCGTTTATGTTTTGAACAACTCCAAATTGTTGGTTGGAGTCACAATCCCAGTGTTGGCGAAGGGCGACCCACGGGCCAATCGGATGGCCACAACCACATGGCCGGCTCGCTGTCATCAGAATTCATTCACATTCGGGAAGAGCTGTTGAAGTAAGTGGTTAATCTAGTGCCTCTTTAATTGATTTTGGCGACCACCGTATCTTACATAATTGTAATCTTTAGGCTTTGTCTGGTACAAAACTCACAAATTGCTAATTCTAACTTCTAAGAAGCTACAAAATTAATTAACCAAAAGAAATTACTTACTGCGCAGTAATGCAAAATTAATGAATCGGAAAATGGAGCACTATGATCATATAATTAATTAGAAGCTAGACTATATATATATAAGGGGCAACTGGCAAATGAGAGCTTTTGCTTTGCACATGCACTGCCATCCTTAAATAACTTGTACATTATTTTGCATTCGAAATATTTATAATATAATATATGCACAGATCGAATATGCTATATTTAATTAATTTATCAAGAAGAGATCTAGTAAATATATATTTATCAAGAAGACATCTAGTAAATATGTAATATAATTAAGAGAAATAATTATCTAATAAATAATAAAGGATCTCTTAATTTATTAAAGGATAAATGTTCGTTTAATTCATATATTTTTACTTAAGTATTTGTTTAATTCATGTATTTTGAAAAGTATCTTAAGACACCCTCACTATTAAATATGTTACACTCTTATTCTTTTTTTTTCTTTTACAATAATACCCTTGTAACAATATACATACCTTCTTAAGAATATTAATGAAAAGAAAAAAAATGTTAATTTATTAAATTAGTGTTAAAACTAACAAAAAAATTTATGAAATTTAATATTATTATTTTACTCTTAGAATTAATTTAGTAAATTAATTTTTTATAAAATAACTATTAATAAAATTAGAATTTCTTTATAATGCTGTATGTATTTTTACAACACTGATAGTGGGATTAATGTGGACCATTAGTTTTAAGTATTTTAATCTCAATCGTTCATTTAATATAATTGATAATTAAATAATTAGTGAAATATAGCAGGTAACTTATAAGTTGTTGGTAAATATTTATTTTTTAATTTTAAATTAATATTAGTTTGAGAAAAAGCTACACACACCCCAAGGTTTACTTAAATAATTATATAGATCCCCTTAGTTTTATAAATGGTAATGCAGACTCTTTAATTTTCATAAATAACTATTATATCTTTTGATTTGAACAACCTAAACAAATATAAATATAATAATAGGATAAAAATAATAATAAATATTATACGATACAAATAAAATATTACAATAAGTATAATTAATAAAATAACCAGTATAATGAAATTTTTTTTAGTATTAAGTTATTATTAGTCTATCCCGAATAATTAATTAAAATCTACTAATCCAAAAATCGAATATAAGATAGATATTAATATAGACATAATTAGAAAAGATATTGTAAATAAAACACTATAAATTTTTATAAATTACTATGAGTGTTAGGTAACATGTTAATTTTGTTTTAAACTTTGCATTTATAATGTGCTACAACTTTAATATAAAATATAATAAAAATTATAAAGAGATTTTTTAATAGTCAATTGTAGTTGTCTGTTACAAAATGCTACTATAGAAAAGCAATTGGTAATATGTAATAAAAAAGGTGTGGGAAAAAGTTAATAGAGGTGATTTTCTTATAGTCATTAAAACATATGAATTATATATATTGAATACTTCTATCTACCCCTATTTATTAATAAAAGAGAAATTAAAGTCGCAATTGCCCCAATTAATTATGATTGATATATGAAATATAAATAGCAGTGAAAATTAATTTGTAGACTAATGAAGTAAACCATATTTTATAGGCATTTCATATATTAATTTAAGGTAAAATAAAATATATCACATGATATTTCATACAGTAGTCTAATTTTTAATGCTTGCATATAGTTTTGTAAGCTAGTAAGCCAATGAAATATACCACATGAGAAATTGAAGGGCTATTATTTATATTTAACTATTGGACAAATATATATCTTTTAATACTCTTCCATGACCATATATTAGAATAAAAAAATCTCATAGCAGAGACTACATCCATTTGCATGCTCTCAAAATAGATTTTGAAATTAGTTTTGCATGCTTTCAAAATAAATTTTGAAATTAGTTTGATTACATGATAATCAAATTATCTTATAACATTAATGATATAATTTAGGTATTATTTTAGCAATTTTGAGTTTCGCATTGAATCTTTAAATTAATTAAATATTGTTACTCTTTTCTGTTTGACTTGAAATTACTATTTAATAAAATTATGAAAAGCAGATAATGAATGGTTTATGATACATAGGTAAGATAAACTTTAAAAGTCTAATGAAATATTTCTATGAATGTGGGTTTCATATAAATGTTCATATATTTCATTGAAATCATATATTTTATTGAATTTTTTGTTATTAAACAAAATATGTTATTTAAGTAAAAAAATGTGAGAATATTTGAAACTATAAGGGTGGTCATTGAAATTTCCCATACTTTTGCCAACTCCACGTTCTAAACAGTTTTTTTAAGACTTCCAATATTTTAGTCACTAGATTTACTAGTTACGTTACTTTAAAAATAATTAAAATTTTTAATTAATAAATATAATTACTTTAAAAATAATTAAAATTTTTAATTAATAAATATAATATGCACTGTTAATTAAACCTAATGGTTCACATTACTTACACTATTAATACCGTAAAAAAATTACAGCATCACATAGAGACTCATAAAATTATTGTAAATATATAAAATACTACTTTAAGTTGACTGATGAGATTAAATAAGTACTTTTTACCATTAAAAAACCATATGTAGTTAAGATAATAACTACACACACCGAGTTGGAGCTCCATTCGCACCAGACCCACATGTTTGGACGAGCATATATCGCTGTTGCTGCATATTTTATATCTAAATAACTTTTCATATTGATTATTGAATTATAATCTGCTGGCATGTAGCTTTTGGTCCTCCTCATTTTCATTATTGATGTTTTGGATTTAGATCCGCTGCTCATCGATCTTATCTTTAATTTACCTTTTTTTTTCTTCTAATTATATATATATATATATAGTATGGACAAGATTACTGCACGTGATATCCACGGCACATGACTATTAATGCTACCTTCCCCATTGGATAATGATATAATATTATATACATGTAAGTTAATCACATTGTACTGCATGACTTTAAGAAGCTCCGTTAATTTATTTATATAATATTTGGAGGGGCGCCAGTAGATCAAACAGAAAGAAACGTACTTTACTCCTTTTTTTTTTTTATCTTCATGGTTTTCCAGTGAGAAATGGAATATATTCTTTGTAATTGTAGCTCTGTTGATCTATGTGGCTTAGGATGCTTAATGCTCTGGCTCTCGCTCGCCGTTTAACAGGCTGCTCACGCTAATCGCTGTGCAGCGCAATTAAATTTGCATGCATGCTGTTGCAGACTCTTCCCCTTTCCTTTTCTCTTTTTTTTTTTTTCCTTTCAATCAGAGCATTTTTTATTACAACCGAAAAAAAAAAGGAAGAAGAAGAGAGCACAGGACAAAACAAATTTACACGACAAATCAATACTCGAGATAACCACAAGCATCTTCAACCAAGTTCTTTGGACATGTAAAAGTGGAGCAAGATAAGCCTAAACTGGCCAAACTATCTGCAAATAGAATTTGGTTTTCAAAAAGTATGCGAGCACTTGAATAGATTTCTCTAATCAAATGACAAATACAAAAGGTATGCGAACACTTAAATAGTTCTTCCACCTAGTATGAACTATGAAGAGACCAACTTCTGTACCTGCTTGAATGATTGCACTACGGAAGCCAAGATGCAAAGCAAAACAACCATGAGAAGCACCGGTAAATCCCCCGGAAAACAGCACCGCAAGAAAGATTTGCTGGAATTTCCTTTTGCGAGTCCATCACCATTAGTATTAATTTCGATCCATGAAATAATTGAAGAGTGCCAGAAAACTGTCGCTAATTAATATCTCAGGAGCCTGCGATAAGGGCTTATGCAAATTCAGGACGTCATAAATTGGAGCACCACCATCTACTGCATACCACTACAAGCAGAGCTTGAATGAACAAGATAAAGAAGAGACCACAGCCTTAATTCTCGATGCTTGGTGCTACCAGTCTGATAGATTAGTTCAAAATGGTGATTTTCTCTATCCTCAGCTTATCTTTATTTTTAATTTAAGCATTCGTGATTTTGAGTATCTGGAGCAAAAGCCTATATATGGTCTTTCTCCTCTTACATCAATTCCTCCTAAGCTGTCAATTTATTTTGGTCGATAATAGGTTGCCAACCGATGACCACAAATTGGGTACTCGATCGTGGCCTCATCATTACTTCTGTTTACAAAATAATGAAACAGCCAGCCGCAGCAGCTGCGCGCTTGGTTTTCGTCAATGTTTGCATGCAGTTGCTTTCTCTCTGCATGCACGGTGACACTGAGCAGCTTCCGGAAGCTATCTTCAACACCAGGCTGCTTCATCACACAGCATCTCTTTGGAAGCTGATTGGGTTGTCTCACCATAATTTATTTTCTCCGGTTTGAGAATTATACTTGGCCCTTCCATTTTGTAGGTGAAAACCATCATCGGATCAGGAAAAGAATCCAGTATAGTATCTGAAACAACAACACACTCTGTTATCAACGCACCGCCACCGCCACCACCAACAACACAACATTGTCACCAAGAACACAACACAAACATGAAAAAACTTATAAAAACAAATTACAAAAAGAGAAATACAAAAAGCCACATAGAACCACTAAACAAAGTAATTTTCTGGATAACCTACTCGATGGGCTCAGTTTGAGGCCATCGAAACCTCAATGCACTATTTTTGGAGCCAACCTCCCACTTATCTGGACACTGATATCGAAAACAACCTCTTTAAACAGCAGCACCATATAACAACTAGAACGGTAGCAACAAACCAAAAAATAGTGGCAGTAGCAAACACAACAAAGTAACACTAATACTAAAATTAACACTAACAACAACATCAGCAGCAGCCAAAATAATAATAATAATAATAATAAAGAAAAAGTTACAGATTAATTGAGAAAAAAAAAAGGATGGCACCCGCAAATGAATGCCATAAATTATTGATATTTTTATTTTAATTTAGTTAGTGGCAATCAAATCTCTTTATTTCCCAAAAAATTTTACAAACTGAGCTACCTGCGGCACTCACATCAGCCATAGATAATATACATGCGACAGAAGCATGATTAAAATTTCTATTTCTATTTCAAACAAGAGTGGTGAGCATGTATAAAAGTAGAGGATAACTCCGATTATAATAATTAATTAATGGGTGACACCCATTAATTTTCATGAAACTAATCATGATAAGAACAACATTGAAGGTGAATTGACATCGTAGCAGATCAAATCGATTAGCTCTATCTTTGTTTGATGTTAACATGCTATACGTGATGAGGAGAGGAAACATAGAAACCGATGAATTAACATAAAGCTTAATTGATCAATTTCGTAAGTCCCTGTGAGTAGCACAATCAAGTGATTCCTGTGCAGTTAAAAATTGTGAATTGATTGTACGGTACAATGTAACAGGGTCACTTACAGGGTAAGTAACGACGTCACTATACATAGACGGGTGCCAATAGTACAATCTTGGATGCAAATCTTGGTTGGCCTACTCAGTGCTTCGAAAATTCAAGCTTGTGGCCACTACATTAGTATACATATGCCCATGGAATGAGGTTATGAATCTTATGGTACTTATTTGCATAACGAACTCTTTGCAGTCGCAGTGAAGTTGTGAAGCATGCAGTAAACGTCGATTAATTAGTACTCGATAAAATAATAGTATTGATTAAATAATAGTTTTGTTTAGTCCTAACTTAGGGTCAACGTAGTAAATTAACGATTAGATAAATTTATAAGATAATAAAATTTTAAAAAGATTCCTCCTTTATCATACGAGCAGCTTATTATATAAATTAATAAGTATCTAATTTGAAACTAAATTCATGTGAAACGTCTATATAATTTTTGTTAAATATGCATTAATTGTTGGTTACTGCTTCTTAAAATTAATTTTGACGTAGATCTTATCTCTAAATTTTTGTAATGCAAAATTCTAATTGTTATTGGCATTTTGAAACAAGAAATTATTCAATGTCAATCGCTTTGAGCGCTTCTTTGCTTGAGACGGTTAATCACATTAAACGTAAGAAAATAAAAACTGTATGATAATCTTATTACTATCAATGTAACACAACTAATTAACATTCAAATAAAACATAATATGTGACGAATGGAGATCATGTTTTCTAAAACAAAGCACATCTTCATAAATTAATAAATTAATTAATATTAGTTAAATTAATAGTTTTTTATTATCACAAGAATATTAATTTATTGAAGGTTTTACTGATAGTTCCGCTGCCTCTGCCGAAAATAACAAATAATTAATGCTGATATTTACAAAGTTGAATGAAGATTTCAAAGCCAGTTTCAACAACATTTTGAATATTTCGATTCACATATAAGCGTTTGTGTGTGTATGTGTGTATACACACATATGATTGATGATGATTAATTTGTGAACTAATGCTCCAACCGTACATGTTCATCTACCTTCACGCCAACGGCCAATTAATATCATCTGACGAAAGATATTGGACCTTTCTCATCGAGAATTAATTAAATAATTAATATTAGCATTATTAATTGAACATAATACGCCTTAGCCCTTAGCTTATACAAAAAATTATGAACTATTAAAATATTGCACAAAATAACGGTAACAATGTCAATGATGTATAGACTCTTGGATTGTCGTTATATAATAATTTTTCAGTCAATAATCAGTGACTTTATTAAAGTCAAGGTAAAAGATAAAAAAAAATATAAATTTTAATACACTTTTTTTTTAATTAATTTCTGATTAAAAAACTACTCTGTTGTCGTCGTATATATATATATATATAGACACACACATAGAGAGAGAGAGTAATATTGATTAAAAAAGTAAGAAAAACCAGGTACGTAGCTCAAAACTGATACGTCTGTTAATTTTAATGGGAATTCTCGGAAGAGCCGGCTGGTTCCCGCCACCCACTTGAGATTCCAAGAACCAGTTTTTAACACATTCTCTTCTCTACTTGGACTCTAGCAGTAAATATGCCTGAGAATGGAAGCAAATTATATATATATATATATATAAAGAAAAAAAGTCTGAATAATATCATTTGGAATTTCAGGAAAGCGAAAGAAAAAGTCGGAAAATATATTGACATTGTTGGCTCACACATTATATATATATTATAGCTTCACTTCACCAGATTCTGATTTGCTTGGGTAGTGCATTCACAAAAGCATGGAGCATCAAGATACAAGTGGAATTCCGGTACCGTATGCCAAGAAGACTGATTCTGGTACTGCTTCTGAAGTTTTTTTTTTCCCTTTCATTTGCATGATCAGGGGTTATAAGAATGTACTCAATGGTGTGTTACATGCACGTATATGTGAGAGTGAACGACACCGGTGCTTTCCTCATTTTCATGCTTTCATTTTGATTCTCTCTTCTTTCTCCTCCCCCGGTTGCTGCCTGTTTATGAATTTGACACTCCATTCTCTGCAGATGAGGCAAACGATTCTCCGATTGAGCAAGTTCGACTCACAGTGCCTACTACAGATGATCCGACAATCCCGTGCTTAACTTATCGCACATGGGTTTTGGGGATTACTTCTTGTGCTCTGCTGGCATTCTTAAATCAGTTTTTCGCTTATCGCCAAAATGCGCTCTACATCTCATCGGTTTCTGCTCAAATTCTAGTTCTACCTATTGGAAAGTTCATGGCAGCAACTCTACCAAACAAAATCATCACAATTCCGGGAACAAAGTGGTCCTTTTCACTGAATCCAGGACCCTTCAACTTGAAAGAGCACGTCCTGGTCACTATTTTTGCCAATTCAGGTTCAACTAATGTCTACGCAGTAAACATCATAACCATAGTGAAGGCATTTTATGGAAGGGGAATTCATGCTCTAGCAGCTTTCTTGCTAACCCTTACCACGCAGGTTATTTTTCTTTATTTCATCCTGACATAAGCAGCCTTTTAGTACTCGCAATGCCTTTTTCATACACGCATAACAAAAGCAAATGATAGATCCTGCACAAATATTCAGATGCTTGGATATGGATGGGCTGGAATCTTTCGAAAATTTCTGGTTGATTCTCCATATATGTGGTGGCCTTCCAATCTGGTTCAAGTCTCCCTATTTGGGTACCTGGCCTTACATTCTCTTTTGCTCTATGAACTCTATCTATATATGTGCTTTTAAGCTATCTCTTACTCATCTTTTATTTATTTATTTATTTTTTTGGTTTCGAATCTTTTGAACTTGTAGGGCATTGCATGATGTTGAGAATAGGCGAAAGGGAGGCTTAACTAGGCTGCAGTTCTTCATTCTGGTCCTAATCTCAAGCTTTGCATACTATCTTGTTCCCAACTATCTGTTTCAATCAATAACTGCACTCTCCTTTGTTTGTTGGATATGGAAAGATTCAGTCACAGCCCATCAGATAGGTGCTGGAATCCGTGGCCTCGGCGTAGGCTCATTCGGTCTTGACTGGTCAACTATTGCTGGCTTCTTAGGGACACCCTTAGCCACCCCTGGATTTGCTGTAGTCAATGTCATGGTTGGTTTTTTCATAATAGCATACATTATAATCCCTATTGCTTACTGGACCAACTCCTATGAAGCCAAGCGGTTCCCCATTTTCTCATCACATGTTTTCGACTCTAGTGGACGACCATACGATGTTTCACGTATATTAAATGAAACTACGTTTCAGTTCAATCAACAAGGATACGATGGCTACAGCAAAATCAATCTGAGTATCTTCTTTGTATACGCTTACGGTCTAAGCTTTGCTACGTTAGCTGCTACCTTATCTCATGTTTCTCTCTTCAATGGCAGGTACTTTACTGTTTCCTTCTGAGCTATCTATCAAAGGAAAATGAATATCAATGAACATGTATTTGAATGCTTTTTTATTTGTAGAACTATTTGGCAGCAAACCAAGGCATCACTCCAAGATAAATACAGTGATGTTCACACGAGACTAATGAGGAAAAATTATGAGGCTGTTCCTCAATGGTGGTTTTACGCTCTCCTGTTGCTAGTAATTGGACTCGCCATGCTTGCTTGTGAAGGCTTTGGTGGACAGTTGCAACTCCCCTACTGGGGAATCTTACTGGCAGTTGCACTGGCTTTCTTGTTCACCCTCCCCATCGGCGTGATTACAGCTACCACGAACCAGGTTTATTCTTATTTCTCAAATGTGATACTTTTGGTCTCTTCTTTTCATCTGATTCACAGCCAGCTAAATCTCTGGACAGCAACCCGGGCTAAATGTCATCACTGAGCTCATTATTGGGTACATCTATCCGGGGAAGCCTCTTGCAAATGTGGCTTTCAAGACCTATGGTTACGTAAGCATGTCACAGGCAATTATGTTTCTCTCAGACTTCAAGCTAGGCCATTACATGAAAATTCCTCCAAAGTCCATGTTTCTTGTTCAGGTTGATTTCTCATCAGCTAGTTTTATTGGAAAGTATGCATGTCCGTTTGCTTGACAAAATTGAAACAAGATTAATCAAACCAAGATGAAACTAATGCTTCTTTATTCATGGCTATAATGAAGCTGGCAGGAACTGTTGTTGCATCCTCAGTCTACTTTGGCACAGCTTGGTGGCTCCTCACTTCAATAGATCACATCTGCCATCCGTCTTTATTGCCAGAAGGAAGTCCATGGACATGTCCTGGAGATGATGTTTTCTATAATGCCTCTGTAATTTGGGGTGTGGCTGGACCACTAAGAATGTTTGGTCGTCTTGGTTTATACTCTAAAATGAACTATTTCTTCCTCTTTGGTCTTCTTGCACCAGTACCAGTGTGGATCCTCTCGCGCATGTTCCCAAAGAAAAAATGGATGGCACTCATCAACATGCCAATTCTTATAGGAGCCACAGGAGCAATGCCACCAGCCAGGGCTGTGAACTACCTAATGTGGGGTGGTGTAGGCATTTTCTTCAACTTTGTTGTTTATAGGAGATTCAAGGGATGGTGGGCTAGACACAATTACATTCTCTCAGCTGGATTAGATGCTGGGGTTGCCTTCTTGGCTATCCTTTGCTATTTTTCATTGCAAATCAATGACATCAATGGACCCAGCTGGTGGGGTTTGGAATTAGATGATCACTGTCCTTTAGCAAGTTGCCCCACTTCCCCTGGCATAGAAGCTGATGGTTGCCCTGTTTTCCAGTGAAATTATGATTCTTTCATGGTTATATTGTGTGCGAGCATTGAACTTTTCAAGTTTCAGGTCATAGTATATACAGAAGTCTCAAATCTTCATGTGTTCACCAAAAGAAAAATAATTGTACATGGAGAAAAACGAAACTTTATATTGTGGTACAACTTATTTTTTTGTGGAATGGAATCTCAATCTCCTATTAGTCTTGCTTCGCCTTTGAAATTCTCTTCAATTTGTTTAAGAATGTTTTCCTCTTCCGCTTCAAGTTGTTCCATGGCTTTTTCAGTGGCAGCAACCAATTCCGGATCAAAGATAGTGCTATCAATGCATTTATTCACTGATCCAGAATCATTAGGTAAACTGTAGCTGCCAAATTTTGGAGTTACATAAGCCCCAGGAGAGTAAACCTGCCCTCCAACATGTAGAAATTGCTGAAGTCTTGCAGCACCTTGAAATTCGATGGTGGTTGGCATTTTAAGTGATTCCAGTTCATTTGCCATGGCCTTTCTTCTAAACCCCTTGTCCAAATTTTGAGCAGCATACACAACTACATCTGATCCCTTTGTAGTTCTGGAGCTATCAGGACTCTGGATAACTCCTGTGGTTTGTGGTCTTGAACTAGAAAAGATATCTTCTTCGGTGGCAGTATTTTCTTCTACTTGAGATTCATCTGTTAAGGGCAATTGTTTTATTGCCTGTTCAGCATGCTCAAATGAATATGATGAAGATTTAAAGTGGTCAAATTGCAAGAAACCTCCATCCTCGCCAGCAAAACCTGTTTGCTCTACCCTTGAAAAGTGAATTCTTTCTATCATTTCATCAAATTCTTCTACTGTGTGGAAGCTCCAAGCACGAACTTCATCGCTTCTGCTCCTAATAGATCTCTCTTCCTTAATGTCATCAGAACTTTCCAGAGGATGAGAGGTCACCTCGTGCCTTTGAAACAAATGACAACTTTTAGACCTTACAGCTAAATCAGTATCAAGGGATTCTGTAGCTTTTGTGAGAAGTGGAGATGGTGGTTGCATTTGTTTTCCCTCTTCTTGTTCAAGATTAGATGTCAATTCCCGTGCGTCACTGGTTTCAGTTTTCCCAAGATCAACACCTGCTTTCAGGCATGAATTTGACTCTGAAGTAAAACTCCCCAGTTGGGGTTGGTTGGCTACACTGTGACTACCGGTGATACCATTTGGTTTCCTCTGCAATAGGTTCAGCTGTTCACGGAAACTCGTTGATCTTGACACTACTTTTGAAGAAATGCAACCCATTTTTATCAGATTATGGTTAACCAGATCTTGACCTACAGAAAATGATAAGAAATGATAATATGAGATCACTTAGTTAAATGCTCTCTGGTTGATTTCAGTGAAAATAGATTATGGTACATTTGCAGAATGAATGCATGAAGATATATAAATAATAATAATGGATGCAGCAAATATTGACAAAACAGGGTCTGAGGGTCATGACAATTGTTATATATTCATTTGCTAGTGCAGATAGACAGTACTCGTATATCTATGCCCATTGTTGCTGGAAACATTGTCCACCAACAATCCGGGTTTTGCTGATAAGGCCAGAATACAAACCCAAAACTATAGAAACAAATATAAATATATATGTGGCAAACAACAGATATATTACATCCATTGCTTGTAAAGTATATGAAGTGGTGAAAAGGAGTAATTTTCAGAAGCGCAAGAAAAGATAGAACAATATCTTCACGAGGTATACCTGAAAGATGACGTGTTGCATGCCTGTTTGAGTGAAGTGGATGATCAAATGGTTCATGGAAAGTGGTTGATTGCAAAGTTTGACTTTTATGCAAGTCCCTTAGGACTCAACTCGACAGTTATCCCACAATTCCCAGCTCAAGAAGACGCTGTCAGAGTGCAAACTAGTTAAGGAATCTCTAGATCATTGAAGAGAATAGACAAGGCGTTAGAAATAGGCTGTAAAGAGACTGAACTTTATCAAGTTTGATATGTTTCTTTTCTTTTATGTGGCAAGTCAAGGGAGGCCATATAAGGCCAGTTACTTGCTTGGCTCAAGGCAGAGAGTACTCAAATTTCAAAGGCTGAACTTTGAATACAGTGCCCACATGAAACTTTATTAAGTAATCAACATGAAGCCTAACTACTACAACAACAGGCTGAGAGGTTTACGCGCTTAGATTGATTATGCTCGGCTCCGCTTGAGCATCAGTGATGTCAAGAGATACCAACCTGTCAATTAGTTAAAAGTCAAGAGATACCAACCTGTAAATCCCAACTAATGTAACATTCCTCTATTCAATAATAAAATAATAAAATAATAATTTTACAAGATATGAAATTTATTATCTAATAAGTTCCTTAATTCATTATTTAAAGAAAATGTTTTTGCCCAAATAGACAACCATAATACATCAATTAATCAATCCTCTCAATTGAAATATTCTGGCCTACTTGAGGTGAGAATTAAGTAAATTCTTGATCGCTTAAAATGTTTGGCCTGAAATTCTTCAATAAGCACATCACTTCCACATCGGTGCACTGAGATTTCGAGACTGGTACGTGAAATCACACACTCATGTGCAGCAAATGCAGGGAATCACGCCTGGAGTTACCAACAACAGTAAAATGGAGGTACAAAGTGCATCAATTTTCATCGCCTAAAAGCATGCCCTTCACTGGCTTCCCTACCTTGAGAATAATATGCTCGGCGTCGGACCCTCTCCTCTATAGTCGAGCTTCCTCCCTTCTCAGCACCATAGACACTTTTTTGAGCAGCATCCAAGAAGTTGTTGCCTCTAGATATCCCATCCCTAGAAGCTTCTCTTGCATCGTCTTCCTCAGCCTTCTTCAACCTTTTCCATCTTTGCTCATCATGCAACTCAGCATTCGCTTGCATCTCATGCAGCCTTGCAGCCAGCTCCTCTTCCGAAAGCTTGGGAGCAACATAACGGCGTTTGTAGTGCGAATCACTCCTCTGTTCAGAAGCAGAACCATAAGAACTTTTGCTGTGAGGATCATAATTATTAGTCCGATCTTGAGAAGGGTATTTTTCAAGCTTTGACCTGTTGTGATTCGTCTTCATAAAATCTCTATCATCACCTTTTCTATTTTTTGGTTCTGAAGAGCCACCAGGTGACTGCTCTCGGTATTTGGAGTCCTTGTACCGATCCTTCTTAGAACCAGTTCTTTCAGTTAATTCATCTCCAGAATCTGATCTTCTGTTGTGACACCTCTCCTCCTCAGGATGGGAACTGTTGTGATTTCTAATTTTCCTTGGTCTTTCTCCTTTGGAAGAAGCGGCATATTCAGAATCGGAATGCTGTCCTCTGGATGAATGCTTTGAACTAGAACGATGCTTCTTTGCACGATCCTTCTTACCACCAGACTGGTCCTTGTGTTTCTTCTTCGCCTTGCCTTTCTTCTCTTCAACCTATCATATGAAAGATAATCTGTCAGCAAAACGGAAAATGATAACCTCGCACAAGTAGGCATAAATTGATAAACAAGAACAGAACATACACAGACATAAGCGCAAAGCAGTTTCGATGAAAATGGCTAAGAAAATCTAGAGTTGCAGGAGAGGAAAGAGAGAAGGAACATACAGATTTACAGATAAGGGCCATCTTGATGGGGTTATTCTTGACACGAGCAAGAGCTTCCTGCTCACGCTGGCGAATCAAGAGCAACGGATCGGAATGGAGCTTACGCCAAGCATCACTGGCAGAGTAAGGCTTATCGTCGAACAAGGCGCCGGGAACGGACGACTGCTGCTTGCCAGAAGCAGAAGAGGGTTGTTCGAGAGCCTTGAACCCGCTACCACTTGCACTCGTACTCGCGCTGGCTGCTCCATCACTTCTACCAACGGAAAGTCCTGAATCGTAAAGAAAATCCAACCTTTCCTGTCTCCTGAATGAAACCCAAACCAAACAAAAAGAAAATCAGAAAAAAAAACTAACCCTAACCCTCACCCTAACCCTAACCCTAAGAAATCAAATATTTGACTTACGGAACAAGGCCGGCTTGCTCCTGGAGTTGACGGAATTCGCTGCGCTCCCTCTCTTCAAGGATCTGCTTCCGCAATTCGTCCAATTTCTTTTGCTCGGCGTCATGTTTTTGCTCTGCCTTCCATACGTTCTCTATGTTCCTTAAACTTCCAGTGTGCCATCCTTTCTTGTTCAGAAACTTTAATGCCATCCTCTTTTTCCTTTTTTGTTTTTCTTTTTAATGTTTCCGAATCTGAATCTGAATCTGATCAATCAAAACAACCTTTCGTCTTTACTGTATTTGTTCTCCGTCAAAGGTCTGAATGAAGCTGCAGCCGCGTGCAAGAATCAAGCCTCCGCTTCCCTTCTGGAGTTTTCCTTTTAGTATATAGCCTGTCCCTTTGGTTTTATTATTTTCACCTTGTTCCCGACTCTCTTATTCATTTTTCATTATTGCCCACAGACCTTTCTAGCTTTTTCTTTTTTTATTTTTTTAATTAAATTCATACGTGTTAGGCCGACTAGTGGGTCGTTTGCCCACACGGTTTGATTTGAGTCTCTGCAATAATTTCTTCCATAAAATAGTTTTTTTAAGTATTGAAGTATTATACTTTTTAAATATTAGTTATTCGGAAAAAAAATTATAATTATTAAATAAAAATTAATAGTTTATAATAAATATAATTTTTAAATAATAATTTTAATAAAATTAATAAAAATATAATAAAATTTTTATCATACAAATATAAAATTAAATCAACTTAATTTTTAAATTACGATAGTTAGTATTTATCAAATATTTTAACACAATTATCCAACCTCAATTCTAAACCGACAATATTAGGTGGGACATGGACCTAAAACATTTCCCTTCCATTAACAATTGGTGAAATAAATATTTCTTCCGACGTCTTGTTAAGTTATGGATTATAGCATGAATCCGTTGAGGAAGCATTGTCAAGTTTCCAAAAATATTATATCAACATTTCTCAAACTTTTATATCTTTATTCTCCTAGTTATGATTCGACCTTTTATTTATTTATTTATTTTTTTATAGGAATGATTGGACCATAAAATTTCATAGGAGAAATAAAACAAGATCGACTTTCTGGTTTTACATCTTTAAATTTTTTTTTTTTTTTTAAGTTGGCTTGACGTAATATTCACATATAAATCAATAATCACGTATATCACGTTTGTACGATTTTTTTCCCTCATATATTAGTCCATTTGGTAAAGGTCAAAAAGGACGCTGAGAAAAATATAGAACTATTATCATTAAATTCTGCAGGATGTTTAAATTGGAGACATGTATAATGCAGGCGTTAAAATTATTGATAAACAAATGAATCAGCCTGGTCATTGTGTCCATTTGGTATAATCTGCAAAACAATAGGTGTGCAGGAAACTTTTGATGCCCCAAGTTAAGTGGCTCAAAATCAAATCATTATCTCATATGAACAGCATTGAGTGATGAGCTGGTATCTTTCTGGGATTGATCAGCAACAGCAACTCTCTGATGCAGTTGCATGAGCTGGCCTCTTAAGCTGCACTCCTCTACCTGAATACATGAGATCACTAATAATGACAAGAAGCCAATTTTTTTTTTTTTAATCTTTTTGGAGTGAATTTGATAAGAAAGCTAACTTAGATCACACACTTTTACTTGCATCACTTGAAACACAAATATTTTTATAGAACTTATGTAAAAGATAACCATGGATGATTTTCACAAAGCAACCGCATAATTGGGAGCATGATAGGAGGAGAGGAGCAAACCTGAAGTGTGTGTGTCTTAGACAACAAAGCTCCGCATTCTTCAGCAAGAGCTCTTTCCCCACCAGTCACTTTTGCTAGCTCCGAAACCAACATTTCCACATCTTCTGCCTGCATTAGAGAAGCATTTTCTTAGGGAAGTCCAAACAAAAAGAAGTGCAGAAAACAGACAAGCAAAGGAGAATCACTTTTATTTTTGAACTAGGAAAATTTGATTTCTGTCCCACCTTTGGCATAAAGCTTTGAAGATGAAGAATTATCATTTCCATCAACTTTGCAGCAGAATTCAGTGCCTCCCCCACCTCCCTAACATCAGCCTGCCATACCGATGTATATCATGGTCAGTCTGCCATACAAACAAGACAGGTGCTCAACTGAGAACAGCGTGGACAAAAATATCATACCTTTACATTCCCACCGATTGGGAGCTGAATCAAGGTGCTCAACATAGCTTGAATTGCTTCTGCCAAAGAACTTGAGTAATCACCTTCAAATGCACACCATTCATCCAGATATGGCATCTAAATGTGGCAAAAACCAAAAAGTTTTGTGAATTCAGAGGCTCACTAGATACAACATTGAGCACAGCAGAACATAAAAAAACTAAAATTACCAAAAAAGTGATAAGCTGGCAAATATAGGTAGTTCTATATGCTGTTTAATAGAGCAAATAAATAAATAAGCTAAATCCCAATCAAAAACTGTAAAACAGAAGAAATATTGAGTCAAAATATAACTAAGCATTTCCTTTTTCTATTACGCAATGATTAGAAATGCAAATGGCTTTTGTTTGAGAGATTTAAGTCATATAAAAGATGCTGATTTGATATGCTATATATTGTGAACAAGTTGAATAACGTCCAGTAACAGACTGAGATGGGATATATAGGCGACACGATGTCATGTGTGAAAAAAAAAACAGGAAAAGAAAAGAGAACACCAAGTGCTGATCAAGCTAGCAGCCTTACTTGAGCTTCCAGAATTGTTGACAGCGTTTTTATTCTCTTCAGAATCTCAAGTTCAATGCGTTTCCTTTTGACTGAAGCATATAACTCCGATATTTTGACCCCAAGAAAGTAAAGTGATTTCTACAAGGAAACAGAAAATACCCAAACCAAAAAAAAAAAAAAAGAGAATTGGATTAACAACACTGGAAAACTAGAGGATTATAAAAAAAAAAGGAATTACTATTAAGAAAAATTCTAACAATCAACACTGGGACTCAAGGGGATACAGTGGGAGGAGGCTCTCAACCATTCCATTTTTCCTTATAGAATTGGTACTTAATCAAGTTCATGCGTAAAAGAATAAGTCATTTGCCAGTCAAACTAGAGTGACCATTCAAGCATATATAAATTTTTGCCCTTTCCTACAGCATTAGTTCATTTCTACCAAAAGAATATCATTATGGTCTAACAATTCTAGCATTTGTTTAGTCCTTTTAAGAATTTTCAAGTTGAATCATATCCCAGTTCTCGGTCTGTGTTTCATTCACTCAGGTTGCTCATATTGTAAAGTCATTTGTAAGATTACTGTAATCTTGTATCTACTGCCACAAACTTGTCATCAGTGCATGCTCCATAAAATCATTTATTCCTTGTATCCATCATCATGTATGATTGACTGCTATTTTAGCAAGAAAGAAAGCAAACCACAAAGCATTATTATAAGGCTCTGATTCTCACCCACCAGAATCCTCCACTCCCCAGACAAGACTTGGGAACCAAGTATCAACCACTTTTAATTATCTTAATCTGAAGATATATTTTTATACAGGGGGTGGGTCATTGTGCAACACTAAAAAGTTATCCGTTGATTGGTATTATGTTAGTTTTCAACACTAGTAAAGTGAAGATGAAGACGAAAGAAATAATACGTGAAGACACAGAGTTAAACTAACCTCGGTTTCTCTTCTCTGAGTTAGTGTCGAGGAGTAAGCCTTGGCATTAGCAAATCTCCACTGAAGATAATGATTGTGAAGCAATTTGAGAGAGTGCAGGTCTTCCTGATGACTCGAAACTTTCCTTCCCTTCCTCGAATCAGTCCCGGTTGGCGGGGGAGCTGGAGGCAGAGGAAGACCCCCAATTTTCGCAGAGTTCGAAAAAGATCTGGAGAGAGCAGGGGTTGGTTTTTCTCCGCCTTTAATTGAAGAAAAGAAGCCACCGTTATATTGTTGTGAGTTAGATAGCTGTGGCTGCAGATGAAGAGAACGCGAACAAGGAGTGGCCGTCACATGAACTCTGTTGATGATGTTTCTCTCAGCAAGCGTTCTGCTTCTAGCAGAAACTGCCGGCAACATATCCGTGTCACTCGTGCAACAGTCACTGCATATGTCATCAACAATATTTGAAGAAGACGCGTCATTTTGTGACGATGATGCATTAGAAGGTTGAGTTGATATGGACTGTAAAAGCTTAGTAGCGGCAGTGGCCATGCTGCTGGTAGATCGCTGTAGCAGTAAGGTTCTTGGCAGAGGCCTCGATGAATTCGAGACTGTAGGAGTGTCCGGTCTAGAGGAGTTGCTGCATCTTCCACCTGCAGCGAATTTGGATGTATTGTTATTATTATCATTGAAAAGCTTCATCACAGAACGCGGCTGTTGCTGTTGGTGTCTTCGTTCTTTACTAGAATGGAACTGAAGAGGAGACTCCAAGCTCCGAGCGGTTTCGATGGGCCTGTTCTCGTCGGCAGAGCTCACGGATTCTGTGTCTTTATTATCATGCTGCCGCCGATGCCTTTGTTGTTGTAGTTGCTGCTGCAGCTTGTGATGTGGCGATTTGGCGGTCACAGGATGCAGATCACTGGAGGATGCTGATGATGCTACTGGAGACATGAATCTGGAACTGACCTCTCTAACTCTCGGCCGCCTCTGAGGAGGTGCTGCCACCGCCGGTTTGCAATTGCAGCTGGAAGTGTCTGCAATTACAGCGGTCGCCTCATTTTCTGCCATCTTCTTTACTTCAATCATAACTCTCTGGTATCGATTTTTGGAAATTCTCCAGACAAAATCTAATTAACTCAAGCAGAGGCGCTGCGTGCACTGTTTCGTTTTTGCTGCCAAAGGAAATGACTAATGAGAAAAAAAACTAGCCGTTAGCAATGAGGAACAAGTTGTAACGGTTCTCTTCTTTTAAAATAAAATAATAATAAAGTTTTATTTTATTTTCGGGAAAGTTTTTATTATTATTGTTACTCTTCATTTGGAATCTCTTCGTTTCCCTCGTACTTAGTAAAAACGTTTTATCCCGTTGGCCTTTGTTCGTTTGTCAAGCCCACAACCATTTGATTGATGTCTTGCCCACAATAATAATTAATAACTACTAGTTTTACTTTAAATAATGTTTATGATAAGCTAATTGAAGAACCGACCGAAATCACGAAAAAGGTCGAATAATAATATAATAACGATTAGATTCACAACATTCGAATCCCATCAGACACAGATGTAGCTATTTGCTTGTAACTGATATTTACCCTATCTTTTAATAAGGAACATGAAGTCTCATGTACCAATATAATCTAACAGATCAATTAAAATTCGACTGAAATATTAGAATGAGTCCTAATAGTTAATTTTTTTAAGAAATACATTTACTTAGGAGAAGTGAGAAACACACCGTGCCTTGAAATGCATTTTTAAAACATATTACTTCCATTAAGCACTTTTATGATTTAACCTTACAATTGCGTCCCCGGGAGGCACAGGCACCGTCTCATTTACAATTTGCCTACATGAATTTTTTTCCCCCTTGATCTCGTGGGGATTGATTGTTGTATTGTTGTATCCTCAATTGATTGTTGTATTGTTGTATCCTCAACCTCAAGGAATAATATTATAAATTAAATAACAAAAGAAAGGATGCCTTTTAAGAAAACAAATACCCTTTTGGCAAATGGCAATATATATATATATATATATTACCGACTCCATTTAAAAAAAAAAAAAAGGAATTTCCTACCCTTGATACTCATAGACCACCGCATCACTAAGACGCAACGAAAAGACATACCAAGAAAAATACAAAATGCTAGGCAATTGCCATGTGTGACCGAGGGCAGGACGTAAGAATATATTTGCTAAATCAGGTGTACAGACTAACAGACATCAAAATGGGAGACGAGTAACTGCCTGATTAGGCATTGCGATTCGTCAGTGCTTAATATAAAATATCTCCTTCGTATGACACTTGTATAACTGTATCTTGGCATCTAGCACAGATCGTTGAGGTGGTAATATAATATGTGCATAACTCTATTGCACCCATCCATCCCTTTCATCTTGCGCGCACTACAATCATCTCTAAGCTATTATCTACAAATCTGACTTCATCCTGTTTTCTATGTGTTTCCAGTATAATTGTTAGTTGTGACCATGGAAACTCACTCTTCTGGAGCTGGGCAGTAGATCCTCTGCAAAGCATTCAAAATCTCAAGATTCATTACAAGTGTGACTGGAAACTATATATTCATATCACAGTAGGCAATAATGAAGTGACATCTAGATATGAAAAAGTGATTTTTTTTTTTAACACTGGTTTTTTTTTTTAAAAAAAACAATGTGGTCATGAAAGCATGATCCACGCAGTTCAGCATTATTATGTATACCACAAGCAGCAGGCCAGCAGCAACAAATTCTGGGAGGTAGCTATCTAAATGGCATTATGATCAGTGCAGCGGTGAAAAAAGGACATAAATCATGTGATGACATTCTCAAGGTATACAGGCAAATGGATGAAAGTAACATGCAGAAAGGTAAATCTTCCAACTAGGAAATCATTGTTCAACCGATTAGCGATACACTTACAAAGTTGGGATACAAAGTTTGTATCTCTACTGATTTGGCACCAATTTAAATTCACCATTTAGATAAGTAATAGGACTCAATAACTAATTATCAGATAGCCTAAGAGAAAATGACACATCATCTACCACATTAGTTGGAATACAACCTTTGTATCCTAACTTTGTAAGTTTATCATTATTTGGGGGGGGGGGGGGGGGGGGGGGAGGAGAGGGAGGGAGGGGGGAGGGAGAGTGTGGGGAAGAAAGTCAATAACTGAAAAGGTGATAGTTAAAAAGGAAAAGCAATAGCAGACACAAAATAGCAATCAATTATAAAATAGTTTTCTAAGAATTAAACACTGCCTCCAACCAGAAAAGTCAGGAGGTATGGTTCAACCTAAGCTCGGTTAAGCGATGGAACAGATTGGTTGAGGCAATAGGAAGGCCTAGATAATGCAAATATTGTATCTACATTTCTCAGGCAGCAGACTCCACAGACCATAATTTATTTGAAAAAAATTTAGCCTATCTTACCATCCTCTTCATCTTCTTCATCTCCATTGTGACTTGTAAAGAATGGGGTAAGGTAATTCTTATCTAATGCCGTAAATGATGCAGCACTGCAGGATAGTTCATTAAAAGATAAATTTAATGCTGAACAAATGAATGAATAATGTACAGGGGAAAGATTCAAAGTTGATCGTGCTACCTCTTGCGGAGTTCTTTCAGTCTCATCTTCAACTTATTCCCCGACGTTGAGCCCTCATCGTAAGGAGCAGCATAGCCATTGTTACCCTCGAAGTTCTAAAGACAAATCATTGATTAGTATACCAGAAACACTTACATTACCACTGATCACTATGACAAAAGTTGCAGTGTCCAGATTCAACCCCCATCAACTGAGAATTTCTGTACATGCATTAAACAAGCTTGTAAATTAACTTTGGCAGAACTTACTTCGCCTAGGGGGCCATCGTGAGCATCACCAACAACTTGTAAAGCTTCCAGCATGGTACCAGTTGAACCACCAATCAATAAAACCTGATACATTGGTTGAAAGGTTTGGTGCAATTCAAAGTTTAAATATCACATGCAAGGATCTGATCCAAGTCAAGACCACTGAATGAATGAAAGAAGTTAAAGCTTAACAAGATGCTAAGGTGCATTCGAACTTTATGAAACGAATCTTGCTTACTGTCAAAACAACTATGGCAGTAGTTGCAGTGAATATGGTCTGGCCATGTCCTTCAGGTAGATCATGAACTGATTGCAAAGCAAGAGCAAAAGCCATCGCACCACGAAGTCCTACAAGCCCATAACTCATAAGCATATGGCAACAAAAAAAAGGTGAACTCAACACAACTAAGCCCAATTCTGAACTGACAATGGTGAAAGTGGAAAAGAAATCCAAAACAGTCGCATTTGTGCTCTTCTTACCACTGTACCAGAGTGCTTGTTGATGTTTTAAAGGAATCTGTCGATGTGCAGGTCGAGCCAAATTAACCAAATACGCACAAGAAAACACATTTGCTGCCCTACATAAATTGATGCACAACTTAATTAAAAATCCCCTCCAATGTCAATAGAAATATAGTGTGCAATGAATCAGCCTAATATACAGGGCATAATATTAGCAAATACAGTATCCATACCTAGCAACTATGATGAATAACTGAGACAAAGCAGAGCAAGTTAAGGCATAACATCAGAAACTTTCAGTTAAAATAATCACTAAGCTTTAATTTCCTATTGGAGCAACCAAGGATACAATTGAGAAAAAGATAAATCCGAGGTGTGACCAGCTGTGCTTTTCCATGGCGATATCAAAGCCCATGTAAATAAATCTGAAAATCATACAAAAACATGAAGAAAGATGCAGGTGTTACATACATATACAAGCTTAATTACTAAAAAGAGATAAAAATGATGAAAAATAACTTACACAAATGTCTCTGCCAGTGATGATATCAAATGGAAAAAGGCAGATACAAATCGCTGAGAGTTCTCTGACAAATTTGAGAAGGTATAACGCTTCATGACCTAACAGAACATCATTCGGTTACACTTATCCAACAGGTGAGAGGTGATCATAATAGTAGGTAAAAACTATAAATATCCACTTACAATTCCTGTAAACAGTATTGACACGATACCAGAGAGGCCAAGACCTTCTGCAAGCATGTATCTAAAGAAAAGGACTTGTATATTAAAATTGGACCATAATGCCTCAGAGGAAGAAAAAGAAAACTTCATTAAAATAAATGGCGTAGGAGACTACTTACGAGAAATATGGAAAAAGAACAAAGAGACAGCACTCTAAGTTCTGGAGACTGAACAGAGAATCACAGCAAAATGTTTTAATCAGGATCTTCTTATGCACAATGGAATACCAGAAATTTAGAATAAAATGCATATGCAGTACTCACTTGTCAATATCCAATCCGGCATACTTGAAAAGGTTCAGGGAATTAAGGTTTCACAAAACATTCTAACAGATAAAAGTAGGTGCAACAAATTTAATCAATAAAGCTCGGAAAAAGATAAAAAAAAGGGATATCAAAGCAGAAGTAAATCCAACTCCAACACCTGCAATGCAAAACTCATTATTAGTAATATAATGAAAAAAGGATTAAAATCTGGAACAGATACTGTTGATATAGGATCTATATATATGGCTCCTAAGCAGGAATAAGCCCTTGCTCTCATTCTACCATAACTGTTGTCATACACAACAATAACCAGCCAGTGCATGAAGAAAGGCCAGAAAAGGATAAATAAGCCAAATACACAGTGAATATAAAACAGAACACCCAAAACTATAGATGAGATAAATTATAACAGAGTATAATTTTTGGTAAAACTGCAAGACAGATTGAAAAAACTACCTGCAGACATTGAGCCAACAAAGGTCTCAAGAAACCTGACAATCACCATAAAGAAATTTTGCCCAGATGAAGCATGACTTCTCACTAAGGACATTGTCCTGCATATCAAGAACAGTTTCCTTCAATCCCAAATCCTAGCCCAAGTAATGATCTAACTGGTTATGACAAATGCAAATTTTACATACCGGTACAAGGATATTGCCATCTACCATTTGTGAAACATACAAAAAGATCAATTCTCACCCAGTAAATATTTATCAGGATAAAACACAAAATTCACTCGCAAGAAAATTGGACATCATAGCTACCAACAAAAACTTACCGCATCGTTCAAAACAGATTCCCCAAAAACCAATGCATAGAGGTTCATATCCGTGCCAAGTTCCTGAAATGTCACAGCTAAATATTACCTAAAAGATAAAGGCAGATGGTTTACCAAGATGTTAAATACTAAAATATTAGACTAATCCCTACACTGTGTTAAATACTAAAATATTAGACTAATCCCTACACTGTGCGCTCAATTATCATGTCAGGAATTTTTTTTTTTTAATTTGCTTATTTCTTTTAAGCATTGCATGAATATAAACCAACCCTCCCCCCGCCCATGCGAGCCCGGCCCGAACACCAAACCAATTGTACCAGTCCAAGAAATTTTACCAGTTGAACCAACAGGCACCCGCAAAGACGGATATTTTAGTATTTGTGGTTAATCATATAATTGTTATAAAATTTAATTTGACTTCAAGATAAGCATATGCTACAGTTTGCTGGATCAATTATTTTAGCTTAACCACTCAAAACAAAAGGACACATGTCACCTGAAATATAGACAAAACAGTGACAGGATCTGTTGCTGAAATAAGAGCACCAAACATCAAGCACTCAACAAATGGAAGTCTGTACATGAGGTACATCACTCCACCAAGGTAACTATACAGAAAGCAGGAAAGAAAACATCAGCAGCCAGGGTTATAATGTGCAATACAAAATATGGTCATTTCTATGTAAAGAAACACTTACACTAGTATACCCGTTACCATTGAAGCTAAAAAGGTTCCGAAAATAGCAAATGTCACAATGGCTCCAAAGTTAGAAAAAAAAGGTTTCTGCCAGGAAAAAAAAATCATGAGGAGACGGGCTGCAACTGAGAATGAAAATTTAACCAATAATTTATATGTTCAATCAGAATTGCAGGTACTTACAGGAGATAGGCTGAACCCTGACTGAGTATGACGAAAAGAGTCAAGAAAAGAAAAATGTCGAAGATAAAATTCAAAATCAAGCAGCAAATATGCAATATGAGCGTGCCTGTCTGTGTGCATGTACACAGACAGAAGTGTAAATGTAAATGAAAATGTACTAAGTAAAGGAGAAAATGGCATTGAAATGAAGCATGAGAATTTCAGTTTAGTTAGGATATAATATGATCGGTGGCAACAGAAATAGAAAGAAAAACTCTTCATGGAAATTAAACCAAGCCCTGCCAAAAATTAGGGAAAAAAAATGAGCAACTTGAGTTTTAGGATCACATCATAGAAGCAAAAATGGAAAATCCAGTGACATTAATTCATTAAAAGAAAAGGAATACCTAATATTAGTTTCAGTATTAGAGATATTAGCCAGTGCACCAACAATTAAACCTGAAAAATATACGATACGAGAATAATTATTCAGCCAGCAGCATAAGTAAAATTAGCGAGAAAAAGAAAAAAAAAAAGAAAGAGAATAAAAGTAATTAAAATAAAACCTATGAGAAGAGAAGCGCTGGCTTCAGGAAGATAATAGAATTTGTGACGGCGAAGGACGTGGCCGAGGACGAAAGACAGAACAAGCATCATGATCTGGAGGAGTATGCCAACGCCAGCGGCTTGCTGCTCCTTTGCGGGACTTCCACGAGGATCGTTCGCTGGAGATATCTGCAATGCCTCCCCCGTCATTATACCCCGATGTCCCAACTTTCGAACCCTAAAATTCAATTTCAATTGTTGTTGTTATCTCCTTCACGATGATGACGATTTCTATTCTCTTCTGTTTTGTTAAGCCAACAGCCAACTGACTGAAAGTCATAAACTGATGTGATGTGCTTCATATACATACATACATAGATACATACATACATATATATATATATATATATATATATATATATATATATATATATATATATATATATATATATATATATATATGAATTTGGAATTTAAGTTTGGGATGGGTTTTGATATATCATATTACAATATTGTAAAAGTTGATTTAAGGCACCATTTTAATTTGTCTCAGACTTTATTTTAAGTTTGGATGGCAAAATTTTTCTGTGTGCACGTTTGTGTGTGTGTGTGTGTGTATATGTATATATATATATATATATATATATATTATATGCAACTTAGAATGTAGAATTAAAATTTAGGATTGATTTAATCAATTTATAATATTATAAAAATTTATTTAATACAAACAGACACGTGTGTGTATATACATAAATATAATTTGATTATTTTCCTCTCTTTTATTCCCTTTCAACTATTTATTTTATAGACCTAGTGGTTAGAACCCCAATCTCATAATTGTGAGGCCATAGGTTTGAGTATCTACAACGCATTGTGGGAATTTAATATTTTTCTTCAATTTTAGTAAAGTCAGTCTTCTCCTTTTCGAAATGTGAGTGAACTTTTTCGAAATGTGAGTGGAGTGGACATTCCTTGAATATTAGAGAGGGTTTTTTTTCGAAATGTGAGTGGAGTAGACGTCTCTCAGTCTTCTCCTTTTCGAAATGTGAGTAGAGTAGACGTCCGTCGAATATTAAAAAGGATTGAAAATCTGAGTTGTGCTATATAAGAATTGTAAATTAGTTCTAATAATTGTCTGATTATAAATATCAGTTATAATTTAAATAATAATCTCATGTAATTAAAAAAAAAATCTACTTTGTCAATTTATAAACAAAAATTTTACATATTTTGCTCTGAGTAGTGAAGATAAATAGATAGCGAACTCCAACTTTATATCAACCGTACACAAAAAGCATCTATAAAAGTTGAAATATTTTAAAATTTAGATTAATAACAATGTTACTCTAAATATTTGCCTAGGTAGGATTGTGATGGGTTTGCTTCATTGGTGGTGCGGTGGCTATTGTTATTTTTCTTTGTCCACTTCCCACCCACCATCTACCCTACCGGTTCGATCGCTATTTGCTAATGCTCTAGCTTCCCTGCTGCTAGTTATTTTTAATATTAATCTTAATCAAGACGACACATATACATGCATACAACGCCTTTTTACATCGTTTTATATTGCAAATTTGGTTCTACCTTATTTCTCTTAAAAATCTTATTCTATATACCGTAGTTGGATGGATAAGTTTAATGCAGAAAGTTACGATTTTGTCTGTGGTAACTTCCCTTTAAATCTAAAGTCCCTCATGCTTCTTGCATACTTTGTTTTTAAGTTGGAAATTTATCATCGATTTACACTTTTTTTTTCATCTATAAATTGTTAAATTCATCTGTGTTATCCGCAAATTTTTTTGGTAGAAGTTTCTAGTTCCATTTTTTTTCCCAAAAGTGGAATTGGAAGTTTCTTGTTAATACAAATAATGGTCTTTAACAATTTACAAGTTCATATAAATTTTATAAGGTGGAAGCCGTCGTACATATCATTCATCATCTAAGATCAATGATGAACAGAAATGAAAAGATAATTTAAGAAAATTGCAAGTCTAGCGGTTTATGCTCCCAGTCTCCCAAGCAAATACACTTCAAAACCTCTTTACAAATCTTCTCCATTATTGTACAAACCTTTGCAAGTCTTAAAACTTCTCAAATCCTCGCCACCCGCTCCCTAAAATCCCAATCTTTCCTCTCACAGCCCAACCGCTAGCCAGAATCATTTGAAAACCAAGTCAATGACTAAATATTACAACATAGTAACACGATGTACGCAACCAAAGTTCATGTACACCAATTGTCAGACACATCATCCCCTCACATTCCATGTTAACATATGAAAATTGCAGATAAAAACTGACATGGATGCATGCAGCAATCATTTCACAAAAGGGTGTCAAGATATGTATAATTCCTGCATCGGTTGTATTGAAGGAGACTTCCATAGGTGCGATCCCACACTCCAATGAAGAGGGCTTCTGTGTCAGGGCTAAAAGTCACACCAGAGATCTCCCCAAAAAAATCGATCTCCTGCTCTTTCTCAAACCCATTCTTCGCATCGTAGACATGTACAAAATCGGCTGGCTCTGCCATTGCCATGAAATTCCCATCAGACGTGAAACGAATTGATCGAATTGCTCCCAAATTGCCCTTGAGCACAGCAACTGACTTTGATAAGTTCCTAACATCCCACACTCGACAAGTCTTGTCTTGGTTACCAGTGGCAAAGATGCGACCATCAGGGTGCCACGCAGATGCAAATGAGAAGTCCAAGTGTCCGCATAACGGCATGATGGCCTACAATAACAGACTCGAAATTAGCTAAAAGCATTCCCACAACTGTACCCGTTGTCATCATACACCTTCTGCCAAACAGATATAGGAGAAAAGACTACCTTTCCCGTTTGAGAATCCACCAGTATCCCTTCTGGGTTGTCACCAACAATGACAAGAAGCTTCCCATCTGGACTCAAAGAGGTGTGCTGTAAACAGATAGCATTGAGTCAACTAGTCAGTTGTATTTGTACAAAACAAGTAACATATCACTGCATGAATGTGCTAGTTATGGCTTATCAATTAAAACGATATAAGCAAATGAGCCCAAACTCAGGCAGGTAACTCTGTAATGCCCAATTTTTACTGCTTCCAAGTAGGTAATATCTGAAATCTGTTTATGAATTAAAAAGGTCCGTAGAAAGCATTAAGATTGGCCATTCGGACCCAGGCTATGTGCATGTGTACACCTGAAATGGATATATTTCATATGCAAATAGAAAGGGAACATTTACACACTATCATACAACTAAAACAATTTAAAGCTAAACAAGGAAGAAAAATATAGTAGAACCTATACTCCAACATGAATACTCACATTCACAGGCCATGGGAAGCAGAAATGCTTTGAGAGCTGAAACCTCTCCATATCAAAGTCCCGAACTCCACAGTCGTTATTTGACGCCATGAAGTGAATTCCACCACTGGCACAGAATTGATTATAAGTCATCTTCCATTATCCCTAATAGTAAGCCCATCCTTAATTGGATTAATTAATTGAAGGAAAAAGAAACTAACCTAGGAGAATTGTAAATCTCAACAGCGTTTGTGATCGCATTATCATCGTACGTCGTCCTCGAACAAAAGCTAACTCCTGGTTGATCTAAATACTGCATGCGATAAGGGAAAACAATTTATCATCCATCAACCATCATACCCATGCTGAATAGATAATAATCATACTCTAGAGAGCAAGGGTAGATACAAAAGTAATGATCTCAGGACACAGTCAATGAATTTACCTCTTAAAACTAAAGACCATATTAGCTTCAATATAAAATGAATTGTGTATAAACCTTGTAATCATTAACAAGGTAAAAAAGAAAAATACTTGACCGCAAATGACAGCCCAGAATATGGGTAAAACAATTACACAAGATGCAATCTATAAAAATGGTAAGAGTGAAAATACCATGAAACAGTCCAAACTAAATTGTAAAACATAATGCTGGCTACACCTGCAGTAAAGAATATTTAAAGCACCAAAATTATTTACCTTACAAATAAGTTCTCCCTGGAATCCTCCCGCAATTAACAAATTATCCCTTACTGCTAGTGTACTAACTTGAGTCTGTGTAAATCCTTCCAACAGACTCCCAGGGTGTTTCTATCAGAAAAAGTAACCTTGAGCTCTGAATACATTCCAACTTCACAACAGCCATGCATTAAACATCAAAATATCATGAGAAAGATGTACCTTGCATGGTGCCACATGCCCTGAAACATCAAGGACTTCAGTTCTCTTGCAACTCAATGAAGACCAATGAACAATTGAGAAATGTGACATAAGATAGACATCATGCTTTGACGTTGACCAAACCAAATTTCGCAACTGCAAAGCCAAAGATAGTATTCATATCAATCTTATCCAAGCACTTCTATGCATAATCCAAATTGAAATAATGCAGAAAAGATATCACCATACTTGGAAATGGAGGATAGTTGATTTTACAGATCTCGTGTTTCGCCAGAACTCGTAATACTTCCCCCCTTTCTTTGTGGGCTTACATTCCTACAGACAAGTAGGGCATAGAAAAGAAAAAATGGTGAAAAGAATATCCAAAAGGAGTTTATGGTTCGATATATGGGAAACCAAGGGGAAATACACGTTACCTTCTCCGAACCTTCTCCTGATTGAGGTACGTTTTCATAATTCTTATACTGCTCTAATCTAGTTTGCCTATACTTCTCACGAGAAATGCTCAGCCTCTCCCAAGGAATTCCCTGGATATCCTTCCCCCTCCTAGCATCAGCGGCAGTCGTATCTGTTATCTTGTTATCCTGCACGAGCAACACCCAGAATTAATTGAAAAAATTAAGTGACACAAACAATTTTTTCATTGAAACACATTTTGGATATGAAATGTACAAACCAAATGATCATATTCATCGTCGTCATCGTCATCAGACTCTGAATCCCCCATTAATCTAGCACGGAAATACATATCATCATCAACCTCGGCCATTTCATAATCATCAGCCACATAATAGATTGCTTCATCCCCCTCGAATTGGGACATTTTCTGCAGAACAGAATTATACTTGAGCTAGTATCACTTTATATCAAAGGGGATGGAAAAGAAATTCACCAACAAAAAGTATATGAAGAAAATCAGAAAGAAGGAACGCATTGCAGCTGGCAATCATGCCTTGAAGCAAGCAAACCAGCTTATGTTAACTCAATATTCACAACCAACGAAACAAACCTAAAGATAGACACCATTTGGCTCATTGTTTATGAATACAAATTACTCCAACTGCTTTCTTGTCCAATGAATCTTGTAATCCTATGCATTTCCTCGAGGGAATAAAGTTTCATACATAAATCCTTTATTATATGATTAAAAAAAAAAATAGTTAAAAACTCATACATGCAGCTCAAGTAAAATTGTAGCGAACACACAACTTACAAATAGTGAAGGATATAACAAACAATTCGAATTAAAAATTATTTGGAATAGCAACAGTACAAAGCTTGTTGGATTTCATTCAGTTACGGCAATAAACAAGCACAATCTAAGTACATAGAAAGCTGTTATGGGGTAAAACAACAGCGTTGGGTTAGTAGCACAGAGAGCATAAAATAGTTTACATCTCACAGTTGTTGAATACAATAAAGAAAATATAAGAGTTTCAATCTTTATGCATACACAGTAGCGGATGAAAAGGAGTTAAGATTGTGAATTTCGACCTTGCTTTGACAATTGAACAGGCGATAGAGCAGCTTGAGTGGGAGATTAGATCTTTCGATCCCTGTCCAAACTCTCCTGCTGGTACCGCCGTTGCTTTATTAATGTTTGTTGTACCTGTTACCCTCGAAAGAGATCATGATCATGATCATCATCAGTAGTTAACGAAGGAATTTCACTGCTCAATCGAACGTGTCGGTTTTACGTTTATACCCCCGATTCTTCCCTGAGTGTACACGCGCTAACAAAGTGCGTCAGATTTCTTTCAACAGCGGAGATTTTAACACCTCTTAAAATCCATGCACACCTTCTTTTAAAATTTTATTGGGAAATTTACAAATATAGCCAAATTTTTTTTTCAAATTTCGAAGTTAACCAAAGCAACAAATTCTTATCATAATTAGTCAAAATTTTCATTTTCATCTCAAACTACCCTCAACATTTCTCCATTTAACTTCACCTACAACTTATCATCTTCAACGGCAATCGGCGAACGGCGAACGGCATCCGGCAATCGACAACGGCAACAACAACATCAACGGCGACAACGAAGGCTCGGTGACGTAATATCGAATCGGATCCACCATAATCTAGAGAAACCGAAAACGAATCCAAGATTTCAAACCCATTCAAACCCTAGGTAACAAAATTCGATCTTTTATAATGATTTGTGTGAATTTGATTTGTGTTGTAGATAGATCTATAGGTTGTTGGAGTGTTATGATGAAGCGAAATTTAATTAGAATGATGAGTTATAAGTAGTGCATATCAGGTGTTCGATAAAATTTGTCTTAGACAATTTATGTTTAGTTTTAATAAAATCAATGTTTGATGAGGGGATTGTTGAGTTGTATGTATTGTTTTGAGTATATGAAGTGCATTTAGTGATGGATAATACAATGCAAGGCCGGGAACCGGCGACGGCAACAGGCACAACAGGCACAATGTCCCACATGCACTTAGTGAGACAGGCACTTGTCCCACTGAAATACAGCAAACATAGTGAGACAGGCAGTGGGACAGGCGCCTGTCTCACTAAATCTGGGATCATAAAAAAATTTGAATTTCTGACTTTTTTTTTTCTCAATTTCTCTACTTAAACTAAGTTTCTCTACATAGATTAAGCACTTTTACAAATTATATTGTTTTATGAATAAAAAATAACAACATTTACAACACAACCAAATAAATTTCGCATTTAGGTTTGTATTGTGTAAAAATAGAAACTAACCTCAAGAAGCTTGAAAATTATCAATTGATGATTATATCTTCAGCTATACAACACTTGTTTGATGAGATTTGATGATTTGTAGAGAATATTTGTGGTATTTTTTTGAGAGGGTTGAGAGTGTTGAGAGTGTAGAGAGTGTAGAGAGTGTGTAGAGAGTGTGGAGAGTGTATGTGTGGCATTGGTTTGTAAATTTGTTTAAATTGGCGAGGACAATTTGGTCCAAAAAACTTGCAATTGGCTAGTTATGATAGAAAAAAATTTGTGTGGTTAATTTCAAAATTTATAAAAGTTTTTTGGCTATATTTATAAATTTCCCAATTTTGTTTCCTAAAATATTTACAGTTCAATTTGTAAATATAAATTTATGTATTAAAATTATCCGTTATTCTTTTTAAAAACTTTATTTATAAAATATATAAAAATCATCTAATCTTCTTGTTATATAATTATAACTTTAATTAGGACCACTCTTCTTTCTATTCTAATGGGCTTTAAATGGCCCAAGGATAAAAATACGAATGCGGTACTTACTGCTCGAAGATGAATGGTATGTATTGGTATTTGGTAAAGGACTAGTATGACATAAGTAGAAAAATGGGTGGATATTTTTGGTAATTTGAAATTTATAAGCATTTTCTAAACGGCGTGTGATTCATAACGCACACTATTCCGCTGGGCAAGTAAATAAGTAAAAGTGAAGTAGGGGGAGAGGGAAGGCTCTTGCTGCAGCTGCAAGAAAGGAGAGAAGGGAATCAATGGTAACAACAGGAGCAGTTATGGGAATGGGTCCTACGGCAATGGGCAGCAAAATCCCAAATGTTTTGATGCATAACTGGTCACCTCCTTGTCCTAGCATTAACAAGAAGAATTATTATTCATCACTGAAGAGAAAGCATAGCGGCCGTTTGGAAAGTCAGTCTTTGGTAATAGAGACGAACGTCACTGGCACAGCGGAAGACCAATCAGTCGCTCGTCGCCTCATTCTTCTTCGCCATGCTAAGAGCTCCTGGGAGTTCCCTTCCCTTCGAGGTATTCATTTTACTAAATTTCTTCATTACTCTCAAGCGCTAACACTTCAATTTCGATCAATTGCTTACTTCATTCTTTTCTCTAAATATAGATAAAAGATAAAATAAAATCCATTAAGAACCATTTTTGTAAATTGACTTTTTTGAGTTCCCCTTCCACGGAGCACATCTCATGCGGTGCTGCTGGAAAGTGGAAACCATGCGCATCGCAATTTCCTTTCCTTACTTGAATTACAACATTAACTTCATTGTTTTTAATCCGCAATTGCTGCCAGACACAATCACTTGCTGCTCGAATAATTCAGTAAAATTGGGTGGTAAACACTAGCAAAGCCAACCGAACACTAACAAATTATATCCATATTTTCTTTTTGGTAGATCATGATCGCCCTTTGAGTAAAGCCGGACAAGATGATGCTATCAAAGTTTCTGAGAGGCTACAGCAATTGGGCTGGATTCCTCAACTCATCTTATCCAGGTTTAATTAATTTGATAATTTGGCAAATCATTTGTTCAATACTGACACTGAAAGTCTTAATGGTGTGATGCTGCAGTGATGCTGTGAGAACTAGGCAGACACTTAAGATAATGCAGCAACATGTGCAGGGCTTTTTGGAAGCTGAGGTTCATTTCATTTCAAGCTTTTATTCTGTTGCAGCAATGGATGGGCAAACCGCAGAGCATCTTCAGAAAGCTATATGTAAATATTCAAGGGATGAGATACTAACTGTCATGTAAGTTTCACTACAACTTTTTCACCTTTTAATGTTTTGTTATTGGTATTGTGTTTCTATTCTTCTTTCTGTTGGAAGTGAAACTTTCCTTTATGTTTCACGGAGCTTTTAAACTTTTGGCAAGCAATCACCTTTGGTGATGGCTTCATTTTATAGTTTGGATTGCTGTCAGTCTTCAGTTTTCATGCAAGACCCCATGGGATCTCAAAAGATAAAGTGACATTTCTTTGCCATTTCATCATAAAACCAAAAGCAAGTGTCGGGATATGCGTCTGACGATGAGAAATTTTACAGGTGTATGGGACATAATAGAGGATGGGAGGAGGCTGCCTCGACGTTCACAGGTGCCTTCATAGAACTTAAGACATGCAATGCTGCTTTGCTTGAAACCACTGGAAAATCTTGGGAAGAGGTTAGTTACTGATCTCAAGCAACCTTGATTTTGGTGTTTCATATGTGATGTATATTATTATATTAGAAATGTTTGAATCCGGAATTTTAAAGTGCGGTAAAGTCTGGGAAAACGCGGTTTATGCGTTTTAAGTTTTAAGCCTCTTAAACTCATGGTTTTAAAATTTTCCTGGACTTTTCCCGTACTTTAAAATTCTGGACCAAAAAACTACTAATTATTATATATCTACATGCTTTTAACCCAATGCAAGCCTGAAGAAACCTATTCGATGGTCACCGCTAACCGCTTTTGGTCCCAAATCTTTGCGGTTGCTTTTTCCAATAAATGTTGGTATTTGACATCACAAATCCTTCAATCTAAACTGCTTTCCTTGTCCATGTCATTTCTTGAGAGAAATGCAGTGTTTCAAAATCTAATGTGCCCTATTACTTGCTGGGGAAAATATGGCGGCATGATGTAGTTCATCCCATTAGTACGATAATCTATTGCCTGAGATAAAACTATTCATCTTTTTTCCTTATCCGACCCAATGTGTTATAATCTCAGGCATTTGCTATTGCTGGACTTGGAGGGTGGAAGCTTCTGGGTATAGTGACACCAACTAGCAGCACCTAGAATTTTATTGCCGAACACTAGTAGCAGCAACTGCAACACCTGGCCTCTGTCATTGGAACTCCTTAGCCCTCAAAGAAATTTATCCACACGGTCTGTTAACAACTTAACCTGTATTTTCTGCATCTTCCATTCCATTTTATACCCGGAGAAAAGTTGAATTCAAAGGTGCCATCATCAACTCAGAATTTAGTAGTCAGTGAAGCTGTAAAAAATGTGGAAACTACCCTTAGTCGCCACAGGGCACACTGGCACAGGTGGTCTGCTGGAGATCTTAGCCAAGAGTTTGCGAAGGCAATGCGCCAAAGTGAGAGCCTGCGATTCCCCAGTGTAGCTAGTTCAAGGACAAAGTTATATCATCATCATCATCCCAAGAAAAAGGAAAAAAAAAATTGAAATAGTAGTTTTGGTGCCATCAGGTCAAAGTGATGATTACATGCACTTCTCTGTTCACTAGATACGACAGGTTATCAATTTCATTAATGGATATGGTGATCTGATTGTTGTAATGGTTTCTAACGGTTTTTCATCATAGACAAGAAATTCTATTACATGTTGAAAACAAATACTTGACAGAATTTGGCAAAACAATTGTGAAAGTTCATCATAATAATATAAGATATGCCTTTTCAATCAAATAAAAAAAAATCATATAAGATATGCATTATGCACCATGCCGCTACAAATTGGGTCACGGCACCTTCATTTTTCACCGGGAAGAATCGGTAATTTACCAACTTTTATAAGTGGGGATAAGGGCAGTGGGCATACTTGTCTACACAAAAAAGTCTTGTGGATGTGCGTTGCTCGTAGGACGTTGGATTTTAAAAAATGGTGAGGGTATTTATACCACGAAACTGCTTCACAGGCCCAATTTTTAATAATAGTTTTAATTTCTGAAGTATTCTCTTAATAATTTACTAATAAAGACAACAACAGTATAACTAAAGAGAAGATAAAGCTCGTGTTTTATACAACAAACATATTCTAGCAACATGATTCATGAAAGAGAAAATAAAAATAAAAGTTGATAATTTTGAAGAGAAAAATTTTAGTATCTTGTTATATTACTCATTCTTATTTATTTATTTATTATATTTATGATGTATTTATTAAATAAAAATTAAAATGTATTGAAACTAGAATGGGTAAATTATTTATTTTATTTATTAAAATTAAAATCGAAATAAATTATATTATTATTGATGTATTTATTTTTTAAAAATAAAAATAAATTATTTTAATTTATTAAAATATCTATAATTTATTATTATCATTATTTATTATAAGATTATGATGATAATAATAATAATTATTATTCTCTTTTGTTTTTTATTATTATTTTCTCTCTCTATTTGTTTTCTTTTTCTCCTCTTTTTTTTTCTATTTTTTCATTTTTTTTCTCTCTTGCAAATTCTTCGTTACTTTTTCTTCTCCTTTTCTTCTTTCGTTTTTACTGTCTATTTTTCTCTTCTTTATCGTTTCTTCTTCTCCTCCGTCTATTCTTCATCTTCAAAATCATTTTTTCTTTTTCTCTTATTTTTCATTACTTCTTCTTCTTCGTTTCTTTTTTTTTGTTTTTATTTTCTTTTATTTACTGTTTCTTTCGTTTCTTTTTTTTTGTTTTTATTTTCTTTTATTTACTGTTTCTTCTTCTTCTCCATCTGTTCTTCATCTAGAAATGAAACTGACAGTGTCGCGTGGTGAACGACGATGCGATTCTGATCGGTGACTGGTGCGAGATTGGAGACGATCGGTGAAATCAGGTGGTGGGCTCTCATTCGTGGGTGGGAGAGATGAGATGGGTCGGCTGGTTAGATTACGGATTTCTGTTTTTTTTTTTTTTCAATTTATTTTTTTCTAATGACACAAAGGTTATTTTAGAAAAATAAAAAAAAAATTAATGAGGGCACTTTCGTCATTGAGGGGAATTGGTTTCTAATTCCCAGCCCCGCCCCCACTGATTCAAAATCCGGGTGTTCATTCCTTAACGTTGCGGGAGACTTATGCATCAATGCATCAATGCATTACGTTCCTCCTCTCATCTTCAATTTAATAACTTCAATTTAATAAGTAAATAATTTTTTTATTTTGATTTTCAGTAATATAAACACATTATTAAAATATTATTAAAAAATTTTTTAAATAAAATTATACATTTTATTTGAAAAGCTACGTTAAAAATTTAAGACATCAAACATACATTAATTAATATTCTTCAAATAATAAATATTTATTTCTTTTTAATACCATCAAGTACATTTTGTCCTTTTAATTTATATTTTATTATTTTCTGTTAGAGAAAGAGATATAGAAGTGTTTTAATTATTATTTATTTTTTAAAAAAAATTATTTAATTAAAACGATATTAATTTATTTTTATTTAAAATTTTTTTAAAAAATAATTTATTTTTTTACTCTTTTATTTACTACATAGATAAGTAAATAGATATTTTAAAAATAAAATTAACATAGCCCTTTGGTGATGCTATTCGAGGTTCAATTTCTTTTTTGATGTTTTGAAATTAAGAAAAAAAAAAGCTTTTATAACTAATATGATAATTTGACTTATGTGGATAAAAAAGACAAATAAATTTTTACCACTGACCTCGCACTAACAGACAACAGTGGAAAAGAATGTTGTCAAAAATTACTGTTTTTGCTAATAAATGGTCTTCAACGGCCACGTTGGGGTAAGGAAAAGACAAAAATGGGTACGAACACTTTGAGTGACAGTGGGTTAGCTAAAGGGAATTTAGTTAAGGGTATTTTTGACATTTGGGTGACTATCTTGAGTAAAATTTTAACTTTTAAGAATTTATTAGCCGACACATTTATTGATGTAAAGAATATTATAAAGGTTGAAATAATCCTATTTTTTATAAATATAACAGAAAAAGGCATATTAAATCAATCAACTCACTTTTTTTTGTTAAACGAAAAATAAATAAATAAATGAATCACTTATTTCTAAAAAAAAAAAAAGTCACTTAAGAGATTAGCTGTGAATGGAACAATTTTGTCGCATTACCGTTAATCAAATATTAAACAGAACTTAGTTTTGTGGATTACTAATTAATATAATTAGTACTTAGTACTAGCTTTGTTTTGTTTCGTTTTTTTTTTTTCAAAAAAAAAAAAGAATTGAGAAGACAGCCAGCCGGAGAGAAAGCGGTAAATTTTTCTTAATTTTCTAGTTTCTTTTCTTCAACTATCTTTCTCTCAGTCTCTGTATCTTGTGCGTCGCTGAGCAGTGCCCTCTCTGTCTCGGGCTCTCGGCGTCTCTCGTCGGATACCGCCACCACCAATACGGTCACCTGATCAAACTGGTCACCGTCACCACCTGTATGTATTGTAAGAAGAAACTCGATTCTCTTCAATTAATGAAACAACCACGAATACTAATGAGTTTATCATCTCTTCTTTTCTTACTTTGAGATCTGAAATTTAAAACTTTACGTGCTGTCGGCGGCATTTAATGTATGTGTAGCACTTTGTAATTATTATTATCTTTAATTTTGGATACTTCACCTGCATATTAGATCTAAAAAGCCATTCTAAGTTGATTAGATTTTTGGCTCTTGTTGTAGGGGGAGTCGCCTTGGTACATTTTGCGTCCAACATTCAGCTCCAACTCAGTTATCTCCTTCCTCTTTTCCTCACCTTTAAATTTGAAAATTTCCTAAAATTGAAAATTAGAAAAACAAACTATGAAATGACACTTTTCGTTTAATTGTTATTATAACTACTCAACAAAGCTATTATTGGTTCCGACGACTTCTTCTTTCTTTCTTTTATTTATTTGTTTATTTAATTTAAATTGTTCTTTTAAAAAAATAGTAAATAAAATGGCGGGGATGAGAAATTGAGGTTATCCCATGGAACGGCGGAAGTCTGACGCTGAGGGATATTTGGAGGCAAAGACAAGATGATTGACCAGTTCATCAATTTTGTTATTCGCCCTCCCAGGTTTCTTACTGTTTAACTGCTATGCTTCATTATTTCATTCTTATCAACAAAGTCAATATTGTTCATATATCATGCTGTGATGTTGTTACCAGTTTAAAACATTACTAAACGTGCCTTTCACATTTGCTTCATTACTAATTTTAGATACCGATCATTGTTTTGTGGTTCACTTCTGAGGGTCTTTCCAATTATCTTGCTTTCCTGCAGTAAGGGGGGAAAAAAAAGTTCCTTCTTGCACTTTGGCAGTTTAGGATATGTATGGCTTTTAATTCACCGCTCTTTTGGATTGGAACTACTAGCTATTAAGTATGAATGACTGGGTATTAAAATCAATAGTTTTCCAAAAAAATTGAAAAAAAAAAGGTGTTTCCCAAGCACCTTAGCCGTTGTGTTGTCAAAATTAGCAAAAAAGCTACAACAATTACAAACATACTCTTCTTCGAATTAATGAAATAGTTTTCCATCTTTCACTGGTCTAGTCCCATATCAATTGTACATTATTTGCTCACAAATCTTGGTGCTTGTGTTGTGCTGGGCATGCAGGGCGGAGTATAACCCTAATCAGTATTTATGGGAACGGGATTTTATGCTTGCTGGCAGATCATACAAAAGACAAGACTTGGAGGCAAGTATGGATGCCAATTAACAAAATTATGCTGTCCTTTTTTTACCTTAATTTATTTTGTAAACAATTAAAATTTCCATGATGGTTTTTGAGTCTACTGTCATATCTACTTTCAATATTTGCAGATTAGGAATGCAAGGGGTCATGTCTTGCAGTGTAGTCATTACATGCCATCATCTTTCCCGGAAGATACACCTTTGCCTTGTGTCGTTTACTGCCATGGAAACAGGTTTATAGTGGTTATAGGGTCTGTTTTATGCAGTTTCAATTATTACATGTATACGACTATGGTTTAATGCCATTGTTAGATGTTAATATATCAAATGATCTCTGCAATCCATTCTCTAAACAATTGTTTGATGTGAGTTTCTAGTTATATTTCATTTTGGGTGGAAACTTATTCAATTTCCTATGGAAATGATGCAGTGGATGTAGGGCAGACGCAAATGAGGCTGCTGTAATTCTTCTTCCATCAAATATTACTCTTTTTACTCTTGATTTTTCTGGTTCGGGCTTATCTGATGGTGACTATGTTAGCCTTGGTTGGCATGAGGTACTTTTGCTTTCTTCATTTTTCCATATTTGAGCTCTTCCCCGTTTTCCCTTAAAGCATTTAAGTTGTCTTTGCATCTGCAACAGAAAGATGACCTCAAAGTTGTGGTATCATACTTAAGGAGCAACAAACGAATATCACGTATTGGTCTTTGGGGACGATCTATGGGTGCGGTTACTAGGTATTTCGTCTTGTCACTTTCAAAGCTATTTCTCTGTTCACTGTTAGCAGAAATGTTTATGATGCTTCAGCATGAGTTTGCAATGCTCTGGATGATGTCATGCTGAGTGGTGTGCGAAATTGGCATGGTGGCATGATATTCCTTTTTTTTGCAAAAAAAATAAGAAAAAGATGAGAGAGTTGTTCTTTCTGATATCAAATCTTTTATTAGATCTCTGGAAATGACTCATTTTTTGTATATTATGTAGCCTTCTCTATGGAGCAGAAGACCCTTCAATTGCTGGTATGGTGTTGGATAGTGCTTTTTCAGACCTATTTGATCTTATGCTGGAACTTGTGGATGTATACAAAATCCGGCTCCCTAAATTCACGGTTAAAATCTCTCTGTCACTTTCCCTTTGTTGCCTCCAGAATATGGCTTTGTGATGGGATATACTCGTGCCTAGACTTATATTTTTGTTTTCATTTCTGTTGAATAATTCATGAGTACATTGTACGCTTTCAATGCAATCCTTAATTTGTGGTTCGAAGAATTAAAAATAAACTAAATCTAATAGAAATTTTCAAATGTAATTTGGCATGTTAACAATCTTAACTCTTAAGGTCAAATAGCTGTCAGCATATTAAATGCAAATCGTATATGTATGCTTTTGTCCACTTTTAGGGTAGGGCAGTTGCCACTTCCCCCCTGTTGAAACTATTAGCTACTACTTACCCCACTATTGTTTTCATAATACCCCATTACCCCCATAGCTACAAAACTTTAAAGGAAAAAGAGGGGAAAAATGAGTCATTTGACTTGATATTTGTTCTTGGGAATATAAAATCTATATTTATTAAAAGATAATGTTAAAAAGGAAAAAAAAAGGGCCAACAAAAAGTAACAGAGAAAATCTTATTATTATTATTATTATTATTATTATTATATTTTCATTAACCCCAAACCTAAATATATTTTTTGTAATGAAATTTTAATTATATGTTTTAGAGTTGTCAATTGTAATGTAGATTATTGTTTTTGTTTCCAATGTGGTGACTGTTGGTGCATTTTTTTTTTTTTCGTATGTTATGTATTTCTTGCAATGTAGTTGAGAAGCAACAATACATTTAAGGTTCAAAAACTTTTTAAACTTTTCAGTATTTATTATTTTATTCAACATCATCTTATTTAAAAAAAAAAAGTATATTAGAATAAATAATAAATGAGAATAATATTTTTCTCAATTTTTAGTATTTACATTTTTTACTTTTATTTTATGTTTCATCTGTCAATATATAAGTAAATAGGAGTAGAAGAGTATTTGGAAATGAGGCTAATATTGTAAAATTATGATGTCAGGGGGTAACGGGGTATCATGATGAGAACACTAGTAGGGTAAGTGGTAGATAATGGTTTTTCAGGGGGAAAGTGGCAATCTACCATTGAAAATGGTACTGGCAGTTACTTCATCCTTCTCTCTGCTTAGATCCTTTTGGTGGTATTCTTCTGATATTCTTAGGATTCTGGTTATTTATTAGTTCATTGAGTTTAACCCACTAAAGTGTAGATAGATTGACTAATTTTGGGCTTGGTTTGTGTTTGGGTGATTTGGTGTTTAGATGTTTCTTTGAGTTGGTTACCATGAGAGTTTTCTTCCCTTTCTGGCAGGTTAAGATGGCAGTGCAGTACATGCGGCGCGTGATTCAGAAGAAGGCGAAGTTTGATATTATGGATCTTAACTGCTTAAAGGTTTGTCTGTGTTTATTACATTTGCATGTTGAAATGGATTTGCAATTTGGTCAATTTCTTTAACATTGCCAAAATAATTTAACCTACTTTTCAGGTACCTGTTTTTGATTTCGAAGTTAGTGATAACTAGGTACTATAGAACCGAATGTGGTGGCTAGACTCTTTCTTTTTTCGATGTGATATCATTGAATTACCTGGTGGTGAAATAATGCATTTTTTTCAATTCAACTGCTAAGCTTTTTAACTAAAGCTTAGTGATCTTTAAATAATACAGTTATCACCCAAAACATTCATTCCTGCTTTATTTGGACATGCTGGTGAGGACAAATTCATTCGAGCCCGCCACTCTGACCTGATCTTTAATGCCTATGCGGTAATAATGCCGTTCCAAATGTTTTATGTCTTTTATCTTAGTCTTGGCTGATATCTGCAGTTCTTGACCGTGTTCCAGTTCCTCGCAGGGAGATAAAAATATCATAAAGTTTGATGGTGATCACAACTCGTCCCGGCCACAATTTTATTATGATTCTGTTTCCATTTTCTTCTATAATGTTCTTCACCCTCCTCAAATTCCTTCTGTCCATTCAATCAAAGCTGAAAAATATTATGACTTGGGGGCGTTAAAGTTTGATGCTAGTATGGATCAGGTAACTTCCACTTCTTCCAGACACCCTCACATTTTGCAAAACCTACGTGCATTAGTTCTGGTTTGTTTCAGTTTTTCGTTTTCCTTTTGGTAGTTCATCCATTTCTTCCGTTTTTAGTTGGTCCAGTTCAAATTTAATTCCTGCCTGCTCTGATTATTTCATTGAATTGTTAAATTTTGAAATTTTTCCTACAATACACAAATGACATGTCCTTATTTTATATTTTTAGCCATTACAATTTTCCTTTAACAGATATTAATAGCTTGCTTCCTTTTTCGCTTTCAGAGCCTGTTATACGAAATAATCACTGGTCTTCGCTCTGCAAGTAGTGATGCTGCAAGTTCTTCTTCTGCTCCTCCAAGCATTTTAACCGCAAAACCTGTGGATGAACTTCTTTCTGAAGTTGTACCAATCACTAGCATAGCAGTGCGTATCTTCTTGTCTGGATCCGTTAAGCGTTTTTTCCTTTGATGAACTTTGGTGCTATTGATATATATTTGTTATTGCTAATGCAGAATTCTGTGGTTAATGAAGATGAGCCATCATATTTTCAGGTGATCAAGTTTATTGATATCTATTAACATGAAATAAAAGCTGATAAGTCTGTTAGTGTAATTGAGATCTAAAGTTCTGATAAGAAAGCATTATATAACTTTCAGTTCTTTGGCTGGCTTAGTTAAAGCTATTTGACTGCCAATTGTCTTGTTCTGAACCTCAAATTATGGAAAAAAAAATCAAATTTATTTAAGGAGAACACTAAAAAAAAGAGTAAAAGGACGATCTTTACATATGGGTACCTTCAAGCTGAAGCTGATGCTTTGCTTCAATCAAACTTGACCTCTAGATAGTATTCAAATATAAGTACATTATGAACTTCCAATACAGTTTCTTTTGTAGTATGGATTTACAATATGATCCACGCAGTGGGAGAGTATGTTGATTTGTAGAGTTTAGGTTTTATCGTCTTACTGATGTTTTTTAGGATTTTGGTTCTTACTGTGCAGGATAAGTTGAGTGGCCTAAGTGAAGAATGTTGTTCATATACTAGTTCTAACAGAGAGAGTTGGGGAAGATGCTCTTCATTGGGAGGCAGCGATGAAGAATCTTCAGCAGACTGTGCAGCTGCTGATAGGAACCGTCAGGTTTCCTCCCTCCCACTCTTTGATTCATGTGTTAAGGACCTGCATTTGGCACCTGGATGTCAGACAACAGTTATACAAGGACTTTGCCATTAATTTTGCCTTAAAGTGATGTATTGTGTGCATTTTACCTGCCATGAATAAACTCTTACAGATTTTTTTTTTCTTCACTCATTTTTCAAGACGACTTTTAATGCACTTGCAACACCCGTAAGAAGTAAACACAAGTCATCGGAGCTTCCTAAGGAGGAAAAGAAAAAGAAGAAAGCTGCAACAGGTGGAAAGAAGACTAAACATGAAAAACTAGATAAGCTTGAGGCTCTTAGCAGAAGGCTACGGCTTTGCATTATGAGGCGAGTAAAACATCAGAAGCATCTCAGTTCATGACTTCCCTTGTAGCATAGAAAGGTGTTTATAACTGTAATGTCCCATTCATTCAGAGTTTTACTTTGTTATACTGACCCATCTTGGTTTAAAGGCATACGTTCTGTTTACGATTTCCTGTTGCAGTTCAATGTCAGATTGGCATTCACTGGCCACTTTGCGAATGATTTCTCTCTCTTCTCTCTCTATTCATCAAGCACGATGTCCTTACTAGAGAATTATTCTATATATATGTTCGGCATTTGCACATAAGTAGTATTAGAATTGCCTTTTTCTTTCTTCTGTTGTGCTTTGGTTCATTTCCTGTATTGAGTTTTCAATTTGTATTTATATTTTTTTATTGTTTATGAAGAAGATAAACAAGCCATGTTGCAGGTCTCTCGGCGGAAGGAAAATAGTAAATGATAAAATCCTGCGGGCTTGCTTATTTATTTAATCTAGTAAAGAGCTTCACCTTAATCTTGTGGGTTGTGGCGTATCCCTTATGAAGAGTTGGTCAACTGCTGTCTGCAGAGATTTAAAAGAAGAAAAATGAAAAAAAAAAAAAAAGAACAAAGAACAAAAGAACAAAAACGGAATAAATGAATAACATTTGGCCAGTCGTCATTCTCGAGTGAAAAATCAGAATGGAGAAACCAAAAAGGACAATGACCTGCGACTTGCAGCACGAATGAAGCAATTGCGATGCCAAAAGCATACAATAACAGCAGCATTCAGTTCCAGAACACCTGATCATTCTGGAGACACTTGCACAACAACAGGGGAAATTACCATTCCATTCACGCCAGTATCCAACAAATAATACAAAATGGGACTCTTGTGACATTATCAGATATTTGAATCTCCCAACCACTCACTATTCACAATAGTTATTTTGTTTTAGATAAGGGTCAAGCATTTTAAGCAAGTTCATAAGGAAAATCAGAATTAAGAAGAGAGCTATTGTTGAACCTAATCTAGGACACCTAGCATCGACAGTGTTCTTTTACCCTAATTAGAAATATATTTTCTCCAGAAATACAAGGTTACATCACATGGCAGTGATTTTGTAAGTGCCTACACATAACATAGCACATGAAATTACAGGTCATTTCCTGAAACCTCCAGTCGATCTTCTTTCCCAACTGATGCCCGAGATGAAGGATCAAAAACACTTTGTGGCTGCTGGTGGAAGGAACTTATGCTCGACTCCAGTATTGGATGTGTGAGTGCCATCTCTGGTTTAGCATATGCTGTTTCCATGTCTACCCGTTGCTTCTTCGTAGACCGCTCACCTTTAGGACTCTGAGGAGGGGAACCAACATTGCACCCAGAATCTGGGGTCAATGGCTCATTTTGAGATGAGAACGATTCATCAAGAGAGAGGCTCTTAGCTGGAGCATGTTCTTTGGCAGCCTTGTCCTGAAGAGGAGACTCTGAAGTTGGGGCAGGTGTTGCTGGATCTGTCTTCTTGTCAGGTTCTTGGCAATTGTCGCCTAAGGCTGGAGCTGATCCTCCAGAACCAGGTGCTTCTGTAAGAACCCCACTAAGTCGTTGTTGCTCTTCAATTATCTTCTTCAAGTACTTGCCTTGGGCTTCAATCCGTAACTGAAGCTGTCTCTGCACCTGCAACATCAAAATACTATGAATGAAAAAGGTTGGCAAGAGTTCAGCTCATGTCAGCATATGATGCAATGTTTACTTTTACTATTGTCTTGAAATTCCAGTGCCTTCAAAACAAGGTGGTACAGAATATATCTTATGTCAGATAGCTTTTTAAAGTAACTCTGTCCAGACATTTGAAATCTCATTTGAAACGGCTGTAACCATGAATGACACAACATTTGCTAGTGAAATAGCAAACAAGACTCCAAAAATAACCAAAAGAGTATGACAAGTATTGATTAATAAAAATCCTTGATAAATTTTCCTCTAACAGCTGGTCAATCCCAAACTAGTTGGGATGTCATGATCCAACAAGTTGCACTGTTTTGCAGACCAAACTAGTTTTGTTTCCTTATCATCTTCTGCAGGGCTTTGTATAAGCAGGTGAAAAAAATTCAATGTCATGAAAGGAAATCCAATAATTAGTAAATCATTAAGAGGATTCTCAATTTTTAGGAGAAGAAATATGCCTCCAGTTGCTCGTGCAGTCGTTTTTGCACCTCCATCTGCAGCTTTAGTGCTTCAGTAATTTGCATCCCACTACAAACAGAAAGAAATCAAACATTTTTATACAAGGTATCCTGTTGATCAATATGTTCGAAACAACCAGACATTTAACATAAATAAAATTCATAAACTTGTATGTATAATTACTAAAAATTTCAGTCTGAAATGTTTTATTAGGGTGCAGATATACTCAATGGGTTTCAGCTCCTCTTAAGCCTGCTCATATCTTATCGGATATTAAAAAAAAAATTCTCTTAACACTTTCACAAAATTGTTCACACGGAAATGACAGATTAAACAGCTCAGAACTTAAAAGAAAAAACACAAAGTAAGAGCCGCACTTACGATGAACCATCCAAACTGGAAAGCATATCCCCAGTTTCTTTCTTGTCAACTTTTTTCCCTTGCATTAATAATTGAAAGATATTAAAACAGAATTCAACAAAGAGAAGCTTCTAGAACAGGATGCATTCAGACGTTCAATACAGAGAATCCCTCAAAACCAAGAAAAATTTAATAAGTGCCATAGAATATCTACATCTACTTGAATAAATTGGAAGTAGAAAAACCTACCATCCGAAGAGGAGTCAGGGAGGTATTTTGCAAGTCGATATTTCTGAATGCATCATAAAAGAATATCAATAAAGATCAGAGATAAGGACATGGAATGTTAATAAGTAAACCCTACCATCCACCACAAAACAATAATAACAATAAAAGGAAGTTTCAAAAGGTTAAAATATTGTATGTGTACCTGTAAATGGCTCTTGACATGGTATATTGTTAAACCTTGCACACCCATGACTCTAAGCACACCTTTAGGAGTAGCCCCTGCAAAAGAAATAAAAAGAGAGAAAGTTGTTTATCATTTCTGTAGTAGAAAGAAAAAATTAAAAAGATGAAGTGTAAAATTCCCATGCATGAGATGCAGTCTTCGAAACCTATTCTCAAACATTTCCAAAGACAGCCTTCCCACTTTACCCAACACTGAAGCAAGTTAAATGGATGCGATGATGTTGAGAGTTAGAAATTAATGAGTGACAACAAGATTATTTTAAGTAGGAAATATACCTAGCTTTTATAAGACAGCTTCACCAAGTCTAAGTTGCCCACCTCAATCAAAGCATAAGAAACTGCTTTCTGTATTTTTAATTATTTACAGTTTCTGGCATCTTACAGACGACTACAGCTTAGGTTTGAGGGAAATGAGCTGTACCTTAGAAAAGAAAGAGGAATAAAAAAAGAACTAGCTTAAAAGGAGATAAAGGAAACTCACGATCTGGCCCACCAAGCTGTGCTACAGCATCAACAAAGCGTTCATGAAGTTCATGTGTCCAGCGCAATCTTTGCTTTGAAGCAAGACTCGGGTTGTTGTTGAGACTGTTCCCTCCATTCATAGGGTCCATCTGGCTAGAACCACAATCTAAATGCTGACCATGAACTAATGAGTTGCTGCGGACTAAACTTGAACTTGGAACACTACCTGGTTGATACATCTGTCATTCAGCTACATACAAGAAAGCAGAAACTCATCAAGAACATAAACAAGAAAATGCATTTTACAGTTTTCATTCTTAACAACAACATCAAATTAGAAAAGCCATAGTACTTCCTTAGATAACATTTTGGGTTGGTGAAAAAGTGTAAAACTTTATTATAGCTTTTATAGCTCAACAGATGCCACAGATCATTTCTTCAATAGCAGCAAAACTTGACAATTCCAACTCAGCATCCAGTCTAATTCATGATGTAAACTCATTATCTGACCTAGACACTCCTGATATTAGGTTTTGATCATATACTACAATCAGCCAATCACAGCTGTAATCCAACATAACCTGCCTAATGCAACAGAAGTACTTCTAAGCAAGTAAAATCATGAAGCTATATATTTCACTCCCCTTTCTTTAGTCCCACTCAGTAATGCATTAATGTCCATTACATATAGTCACTGCTCCACGAATCACAGTCTAAAGAGCAATTCTGCATAATATCGATGGAAATCATGTCTTGTCAAGAAATCAATCCACAACCTTTTTGGCCTTCCTATAGTTCCTATATAATACTCCTCCATACTAGAACACAGATTAGACCCAGCCATACATGGCCAAAATCAACTGCAGATGGCATTCCCTTAATTGTGCCCTCACTTTCAACCAAATCTAACATTGTACAATAAATTGACGAACTCAATGCGGACAAAAGTACAACAAGAACTCAAAGACAGCAATTCAGTAAATAATAGATTAAAGAGTGTGTATATAAAGGAAACCGTCCAAGAGAAGTAAATTATGAAGACAAACAGCAATTAACCACAACAGTATACAATACAACTTGTGAATAATAAGTCAAAAACTGAAACTTGACTGGTATAAGATGTCATGGGTATTCTTCTGAAAAGCACATAAGTTAGAGGACCAAAAGTAAAGAGTACAAAGACTTAAAGAGGTAAGGTCACGGAAATGGGTAAGTAACAAAGATAAGGTTTCAAAGTTCAGCACAAGCTATGATACTCAAAGTTAGGAAAAATCTTTTATAATTATTTAGAGCACAAAATCGGTTAGGAGCAAATGAAATGATAATTAACCAAGCTTAGTAAGTTCAGTTTATAAAGACGTGTATTTGCTACAACAACAACAACAATCAATCAACAAGAGAGGGCAACTCCAACGTGGCTACAAAAATTGAGGGAACAAAAACTCATAATTGGTGAAGTCAGAAAAGAACCGATCTCACACTAGTGAGAACGTAAAGAAAAGAAAACTAGAATTGCAAAGTAAAACAAACAGAATTCAACCATGTTGCTGAATTACCATCACAACAAAGACAAAACATAGTCACACAAATAAAATAAAATAACTAGGGTTGCAAAAAACTATTTTCCCCATCCCCCAACACACAGAAAGGAAAAAAGAACTAAAAAAAAGGTTCCATAAAGATGAGCCTATGATATTATTAATTAGACGACGAAGAGGAGGAAAAGCACAGTAGCAACGAAGCAATCTAAGAAAAAAAGAAAGAAAAATTTGGAATCGAAATTGAAAGTAAAGGAAGCGGAGACATACGCAGATCTAGAAATCATTCCTGAAATCCAGAAATGACATAATCGTGCCCTGCGATTTCGGAGCTGCTGCTGCTTCTATTGCTATTTCTATTTTATTTTATTAATAAACTTAAATTAAATTATATTAATAAAAGTTTGTAGAGTTGAATAGATAGAGAGAGAGAGAGAGAGATTGATACGGTAAAGTTTTGTAGGTCTTGGTCAAATGAGCGGAGCTGAGCCAGCACCACCAAGCAGATGCAGAGCTACTGCTTTAATCAATTTCATTCATAATAAAACTACTAATTACTTTAAATAATTAATCAAATTTGCAAAAGTCCCCAACCCCGAAAAGGAAACACAAGAATAAGAAATGCTGAGAATAAGAGAGAGAGAGTCAGAGAACAATTGACTTAGTCCACAACTCGCCCACGTCGATAATCTCTCTCTCTCTCTCTCTTTTTTTAAATAATTTTTTTCTAACATGGACGAGTTCGAATCAAGCCAGCTAGCCGTGGCTATACATACTCGCCAATCAAACAACAAAACAAACGCCATACAAATGAGCCGAATACTTTAGGAAATTTAATAAATTAAATTAACGTTAATTATACTCATTTCTACATTAAAAAAAATCCGAATAATAATAATAATGTATTGGCCGATGCAATGAGTAGGCAGTGATTGTGAGGCGTGAAACTGTACAATTTATTTAATTAACTAGGAAAAAATGAAATATACGATAAAAATGGAATCTGTGGGGTTATATTCCGTCCCTTGTTGAAATGATTCCGGCAAACTTCGTCCCTCTCATTTTCATTCTTTGGATTTTTAAATCAACAATAAACTCTCGACCCTTCGTCCTTGTCTTTTCTTTTCCCTCGTTATTCGCTTGTTAGATATTCTTTGTTATTTATGGTAAAAGCAATTTGGAATTTGGATGATCCATGGGCCATCAAGACCTATGACCTGTGTCTTATAATCTTTTTTTTTTTTTTTGGTTATTTTCAATATGATACGATTCAATTAATATATTTACCATCAAAATTTGTTTGAAACTCACTTACATCAACAATACTAAAATACAGTACAGAATTCAATCCCCATAGATTTGGAAAAAAATAAATTAATTAACAACTCTACATACAAATTAATGGGACGGAGAGAAATCAACTCCCGTCTAATTACATATAATTAAAAGGAGAATTTAACCCGTGTCCTATAGTTGGACCTCTAAATTCATAACATTATCAGGTAAGTCTCATATGTTGTAGTTTCTTTTTTTTTTTTTTTATCCCTTCACTATGTGTAAGGGTAGGTATTCACACCTAGATCTTGATCTAGTGTGTGTTTATCTTTCACACTTAGATTTTGATATGGTGTGTCTACATACATCGCTTCCATATTTTGATCTGGCGTGTATATGGTTTTATCTATTGTTTTTGTATTTTATGGTATGTTTGTTTTTTAGTTTTGTAGATTCATGTCTTCAGAGTTGCAGAATTTCATGCTATAACAAATGGGACAGGGCAGAAAATCTTATCTCGTATAAATTAGAAGAATTAAATCTAAAAATAAAGGGTATTATAAAAGAGCTTTATCTTGTGAATGGCTTTCTGTCGGGTGCTTCTTCTTCGTTGGAAGAGATGTGTCACTCAAATATCTTCAATGCACTGATTTTTTCCTCTTGTTCTTCATTGTGGAAATGCATTCATTCAACTAATTGTGTACTTGTATAATTCTATGTCTGTACTAGATGTGGTGATGTAATTATCATCATCATCATCAATAAATTTTTCATAATTATAATAATAATACATGAAGAAGAATGAAATGAAAATTTTAAAATTTGAGTGGGAATAATATGGTCACTTTAGGGAATATAATTCCCATTCCCACCTCATTTATAGGAATGAGAATTTTAGTAATTATTTTTTATTTTAAGTGCGACTCGCACACTTTAATTCTAATTCTACTCTTATTTCAATAAATAAATACATCATTTATTCTCATTCATTATTTTTAATTCCTATTCTTGGTAAACAAACACAGTGCAAGAATTATACTACCTTCTTTTTCTCTTTTGGTTCTTTTTGAATTTGAGTCTTCGGCCACCTGCTACCTACAGGCTGCAGCTTCCCTGCAGATGTTGTGCATTAGAGATTCGGAGTCTAGAGCAGCTTTTTATTTGTTACAAAGCCTGCATTTGGAAAGGTCTGCTAGGGCTGGCCCTGGAACACCATCGGAATATCAGAACTGAAGAAGCATGAATATAAACATACTAACCATCCCATCCTGCAGTTAGGAGTGGCAATCTAAAAATATATTAAATGTCCCATGTTGCAGTAGGGGTGGCAATGTAAATTAAGATTCATTTATTCGACTCAAATTAAATAAATTCGAGTTTAGAAAAACTGATTTTTTATATAAAACAATGCAGTGAAAATACAAAGTTATGCAGTATTAATTAATGCTAAGCAAAATTAAACGAATATTTATTTATGATTCATTTAATAAACAAATTGAATATTCCACCAAATTTTTACCCAAGATTTGTCACGAATTCTATTTGCCACCCCTAATCTTGTTGTTGATGCCTCTCAGGCCTCAAGCTCATTGTTGCAATTAAGTCTAAACAGAATGAAGCTAAAGGCTCAGCCAGAAAAAAGTCTGCATAATTAAAGCATTCACAATTTGGATTTACACTTTAATGCCTGCCACTGCCAGCTCCGCAGGTAAGAACAGAAGAGCCATTTTACACTTGTAATTGTAAAATGATACGAGTGAACTGGAGAATCTCACTTGGACATTGCAATCTGACAACGATCAAGCAGAATTTCGAGCTCTATATGCCATAACCGCTGATTCCACTGGGATTTACTCTAGCCAAACTAATCTCTTGAGCTCCCATTTTGACTTCACCCCAACTCAGAGATGCCGTTGTTGTGTCCAAGCTTGGTATCCTATTCTTCCCCCCAACGGGAGATCCTTCCAGTGTCAATCCTCCCGAACTCTCATGTGAAGTTAAACAGCTTTCAGTTGAACAATCAGCCCTCTGAGGATGGAGATTGGCCAACACTTCTACTGGGCATTGCACTTCGGCTACCTCAACAGATTGTGAGGTACAAAAGCCAAGTGAGTCAAGAATGTAACTTCTTGGCATTTTAGTCCCCAATCCCTTACATTTTTCGCTGTCTGCGTCAACAACTGCACCTCCAAGAATTTGATCAGTAAGCATTTTACAAGCTCTTTCAAGCATAGCTAAATATCTTTGTTGTGCATTCTGGCGAATTTGCAAGTGCTTCTCAGCCTATTGAAAAGAAAAAAATAAAAAAGGGTTAGAAATGAGCTATCTGGACTGTAGACAGAACCTATTATGTACGAAGAGAATCTAACGGACAGAAGTTGAGCTGAAGCCAAATATGAATAACTCAAGCAGAATGGTTTCATACACTCACTGCTAGTGTCTATCATCCACGAGCTCCAAAGAAATAAAATTCTGGTACTGCGGCACGCACGAATTCCACTTTTTCAAAGAAGAAGAAACATACCTCAACTTGTAAATGCAATTTTCTTTGCACTTCCATTTGCACCCGTAAAGCCTCCTTGACTTCATAACTCCTGAACATAACATTCATTATCTTACATGATTTAGTAACATCAAACATTTTGGTTTTACTAGACACAAGGCAGGTATCACCAGAGCCTATGAATGAAGCATATATACTCTTACTCATTCATGTCCGAAGCTGGAACGTTTGGAGGAGAATTATCATTAGCAGGACTTTCTATGAGATATGAAGCTGATATTCATCAGAAAAAAGAAAAGCAAAAGAAGTTAGGTCTAAATATAAAATTCTTCTAACAGGATTCTCCAAAACGAATGAGTCCAACAGATAGTATTCAAATAAAATCAGTTTGCACCATATAGCTACATTCGTGTTTCACAACAGAAATGCATTTTCCTAGAGAAAAAGGAAAGACTAAAGAGTACTAACTAAAGGAAACAAGTCTTGGTCAACATCTGAATTTCATAGCAAAATTGTGGGAAGCTATAAACTTGTACAGAGCAAATAAGGAAAACCAACCATCTTTGGGCGAGTCACCCATTTCCCTCCCTGATTGCTTACCTAGCCTGTACTTCTGTAACACAGCAAAAATCATCATGAATTATCAATTAGAGCTTCACATGAGCCCTCAACTCGAGCAGATCAACTTTGCTGACATAGAAAAGATGGTTTAATTTTAAAAAAAAAACAAAAATAACCTGGAGATGACTCTTCAAGTGAAAGAGAGTAAGCCCCTTCACATTCATAGTCCGCATGATAGCCTTTGGTGTAGCCTCTGCAAATAAACACACAAGAACTTGCCAAAAACATATTGACACGGACGCTCAAGAAAATGCCAAAAATTAAAGCAAACATCCAAATATATAAAACATTCAATGTATGACAAGCTTGTTGGCGATGATCCATAATCTAACAAAGTCCAAAGATACGGTCGTGAAATGGGAATATTTTATTATAATGTTCAGCGCCTTGAGGAGCCGATGGTAACGCATCTATTCTGTTTTAAGGTAATTAGGAAACAGAGTAAAGAGCAGAGCAGAGAAGAGCAGATAGAGGTAAACTAAGTTCACAGAATTGAAAACAAAGCATGACAGTCAAAAGATTGACAGAAAAAATATTAATGTAAAACAAGTAGAGTCTAGAGAGGAGGGGATAAGAACAAACTGGAAGGACCGCCTAGTTGAGTGACGGCGTCAACGAATCGATCGTGAAGGTCGGCGGTCCAACGGAGGCGAGGCTTCGGATCAGATGTCATGACCACGCACGGCTCTATTCCGCCTCCCTGATTCTGATGATAGTGATAACTGGTTCTGTTTATTATTTCTTCTCTTTGAATCATTCTCACTTCGCCTGTGTTTAAAATGAAATGCAGATGCTTCTTCAATTAGGGCTCGTTCAATCGTCGGCCATTCCCTCTTGACTGACACTCTGTGAACTTATTGAAGAGTAATTTTACACTGCCTAACACTAACATATTGGGAAAAATAAAATTACCAAACTACCCTTAAATAAACGAAAGAACCATTTTCCATATATGTAATGAACGAACATTGTGATTCCTGAAGTTTCTGCTCCTCCCGCCAACGCCGCCGAATCGATCGCTGCAGAGAAATTCATTGAATAGGAATCCTGCTCGGAAGAATGGAGAAGATAGAATCGGAAGAAATTGAAATCCTAAGAGGTGGGCCTATTTACACTGGTAATACGGTGAGTCCTCTCACTAGGGTTCCTGATTTCGAGGATTCAGTTCTCCGGGAGCTGAAGGCATTGGAGGATGAATTGTGTGTGGACTCGTCTCAATTCTACGACGATGATCTTTCGTGCGTTTTCTTCTGCCTCTAAATTTTGTTTGGAATATCAAACAACGTTTCCGATTTGGCTTCTTTTATTTAATAGTCACTTCACTTTCATTCAGGGTCGATGAGCTTAAGGTTTATGCAGAAGACGAGTTAATGGATATGGCCTTGAAGGAAACTTTTACGGTATAGCAATTGGCTGCCTCTCTGTTCATTCTAATTGCGCTTTTCATTATGCCTTAATTACAGTAGTAGCAGCCGTGATGCTAGTGCTTGCGTTGCTTATGTACAGCACGTTCCATGGATCTGTAATGTGTTTTCTCTTTACAATATTTCATATTCTTTTTGACTTTTAATAATACCCCCCCCCCCCTTCTCCCCACAAAAAAAGGGGAAAGATCTTTTAAATATTCCAAAGCATTTTTTGCGGCGTCAATTGCCAGAATAGTCTCCATCATACCATAACTTGTTTGTCCATAAATAATGTTTGCTACAGAATCAATTGCAGGATGAAGCGAATGCTGAAAATTCTTCGCAGCCTTCAGAAGAGCGCTCCAGTGCAGGGTAAGTGATATGTGGAGTTTTGTTTATGTTATGAGTCAATTTTCGTGTCTCAACCTACTGTTTCATATGGGAACATTAATTTTATGCAGGGTTGTTATGCCACCTCATATTAGCCATAAGAATGCTAAAATGCAACTGCTGTAGGCTACAACACTCACCAGTTAATTCTTTCATGCATACGAAGAAAGTAGGTTTTATGCTCAACTGATTGAAATTGGACACTTCAAAGTAATGAATTTGTTTCTGTTTTCAGGATAACTTTTATGAATGTTCTATTTTCCACTCTAGTAAAGTCCACATTCACATATTTTTGCATGTGCAATATATTAGCTTTTCATCAAATTTTATACATGAAGCACAAGTACCCTGTGTCGATTTTTTTATAGTGGTTTGCATGGTAATCTCGAGTATTATGGTGGTCCTTTAACTTTTATCTTATTTTTAACATTTTAATTTTATCAATTGTACATTCAGGAGAAATTTAGAAAGGTCAGGAAAACAAGGGAATAGAAAGAGCTCAACAAAGAAGAAGAAGAAGAAGAAGAGGCCAAATTGTCTGACTGTAGTATGCAAACTATCCTATCTCTTGCTGCAAGTGTTTTTTCAGTTGAGATTGGTGTACATCTAGTTTGCTGTATCTTTTAACCTAGAAAAGCTTTTTAAATATCTGGTACTGTTTTATTGTTAACTTCTGACTTGGTTTCACAATTGAAGATAGTACTTCTTATGCTGCTAGACTATACTGTCAGGTGCTCCAGCTTTGCTTGTTCGTTTTTTTTTCTTTTCTTTTTTTTTTCCTAATGAAAGCGTTGAGTTATAGTGGTTGGCGTAATTGTTTTAATGTAAGATTAAATATTGCTTGTCTCTGTTTGTATGTTTACAGATATAGTTTGCAGTTATATTTGAGGTGGTAACATCACAATCTAGATATGGCACTGCAGTTCTACTATCCTTTTCGATTGACTTATCACTCTTGCATGTTCAGGATAATTTTATTGCCAAGGCAGAGCAGCTTTCCACTATAAAACTGATAAAACAAAAGCAAGATGAAGACAAAGCTGCAGCAAGACTTCATTCATTCAAGTTTGTGTCACGACATACATGTATAATTCTTTTTTTGAGAAATCTATTCTTAATTTGTGCTTATTATTTTGAATTTTTCTTATGCAGCTCTAGTTGCAAATTCAATGAATATGCCGTTCCATTCTCAGACAAAACTGAAAGGCTGAAATCTCTCAGGTCTAATAATTCTGCAAAGGTTTGCTCCAAACATATCTGTATGAAGTTTTGTTGCAAATGCTTCATTTCAACTTATCTTAAAGACTGTTTAAGAAATTCATCTTATAAGCTTATTTAAGAATTTATTTCTAGTATAGCAATATTTATATGGTCAACTTGATGCCTCTTCTTTGCTAAATTGTATTGGCATAGTGATTCTTCTTCTGCTTCTTTATCTTTTCTTGAACAGTGGCTAAAGGCATTAGCCATTCAGGAACATGTAGCTGTGATGAATCCAGAAATAGTTCTTTCTGTTGAGATTTACCATAACGAACGAAAATGGGTAAAGGTATAAACTCCACCTCTGTTGCATTTTAAAGAACCGGATCTTGGAAGTTTTAGGGGTTAACGGGATCTGTTAGGTTAAGTATGATTATAACTGATTTACTTAAGTATCATTTGTGTTTTTGTCAGAAATCTGAATAGGTCTGAATAAGTCCGAATACAAATGTATGAATGATATGTTTGTTTTTCTGGAATATAAGTGGCATCTTATTCATTTTTATAAATAAAAAAATTTAAACATGATTATTTGAATTTATGTCCTTGTAAGTCAAAACAAAAAAAAGGTTTAGGTTTTATAATTTAGGAATTAAATATATTTAATGGAGATATTTTTGGGAGTAACATTTACTTTCCATTCAGATAAAAGTTACAAAAGTTCACTTTTTCTGTTCAAATGTAAATGTCTGAAAATTATAAATAAGTTATTAAAAAAAAGCAAATTAAAAAAAAGGTTTGAAATTGATAAAATTTCAGATTTCAAACGTTTAACAAACAAGCGCTAGTAAATAAGTTGAGAGTAAATAAGTTGAGAGCAATAATCATACTTAAACTAACAGATCCCATTAATTTGGAGTCTCTAGTTTGATCCAAAGTGCCTTGCTACTTCAACCATTATTCAGGAGTGCAATTATGCAAACCAATCAGCTTTACTGTTAGAATCACACAAAGGAACGGAGAATTGTAAATGGTTTTCTTCCTATAAAAGAGAAGACGCAAAGTAGAAAAGTACAGAAAATTTCTTTTGTTGTTACTCTTGCCTGACCTTTTATTCTCCCCTTTCTCTATTTGCTGTTAGTGTTACTGATATGTTCTTGACTTTTTTGTAGACCCAGGAGTTCTTGGTGCTAGGACGACAAATGTTGACTGAAATGAGGGATATAATTTGTTGCCTGACAGACCAAGTGATGCAAAAGGCTGGACAGTACGATCCCTCTGGATATTTTCTGATAGAGGTATGGATTCGCTCAGCAGTTGGTATTCATGAAGAACAGTTTTTAACCTGTTCTAATACAATGTTGAATTTCTGCAGGATGTATTTTACAATGATTTGAGGCATCCATCGGCAATAGATTACAGCGAACCAATATTTAACTGGCTCAGAAACTCTAAGAATGAAGCCCTTAAAAAATGGGAATGCATAATAAATGGGGAGTTACAACAAAAGCAAAAAGCGCTTCTTGGTAGTGTATCAACCTCCCATTTGCCTCACTTCAAAGCTGTAGACATGCACAAGGCACGGTTTTGTGACGTACGATTTCGACTTGGTGCAGGATATCTCTACTGTCATCAGGTACAGTTTTCTCTTGTCAAATTATTTGTTGTTTTTGCTTCATTTATATCTACCCTGGGAAATATGGACTTATGAGATGTTATTGCATTCTCACTACTATGCTTGACCTCTGGGTGCAAGTAGCATGACCATCACTTCATGGCTTATATGTTTTGAAGTGTGTTGTGCAAAAAGTTTGACTATCTCGTAATCTAATAGTTTTGAAGTGTGTTGTGCAAGTCTCTGCCATGAATAAATTACGTTATGTGAAATCCCCCCCTCCCCGTCTCAACCCACTTCTTTCAAATGTAATTTGTTTGGAAATCACTTATTGCAGGGAGACTGCAAGCACACAATAGTGATTAGAGACATGAGGTTGATTCATCCAGAAGACGTACATAGTCGGGCTGCCTATCCGATAGTCACATTTCAACTGAAACAACGTTCACAGAAATGCAGTGTTTGTAAGATTTACATGGGAACCAAGGTAACTGTGGATGACAAATGGGCCCAGGACAATCCTTGTTATTTTTGCGACTACTGTTATTCTCTTCTACATTCCAAGGATGGCCCTTTAAACCGATGACGGCTTCCCCAGTGTATTCGCCTTGCTGCAACAATAGCTGGCTTGCAGGGGACCACCAACAACTGACACCGTTACTAGGTCTTGCCCAACTACTGTAACGTGATCTAGCCCGGACTGTCGGTCTTTCCCAGGATTAATTTTCTCCCAAACAGACACTGCTAGTTTACTCTTGTAAATTAGCCCAAATATGGAAACAATAAAATCAATTGTAAATCTGAGTCATAGGTGGAGTATATAAAAAAAGAGAGAAAACAGCTGGTTTTATTATAGTTAATAGTTCTTTTTCAGAATGACATTAAATGTACAGTTTGTATAAAATACTGCTACAGACGAGATTTGTTCAACTGATCCAATGAAAGAGGACAGGGGTCTCGTTATCTTTCATCAATTCAAGTACTGCGTGAATAACAAACCAGTTAAACCAGCGAGCTTTTTGAAGCTTCTAGATTTGAAAAATTCAATATATGCCGTGCTCAAGTCGAATTTGGTTGGTGGGTTTTGGTTCTCATTTCTCTGGACCATTAACACCAGCACCATATTACAGGCATTTTGAGTAACTGAACTTACACCTTGAATTGCTTTAATGTAGTAGCAGCTGGTTCTAAATACAACCAAAAGAATATCTGAATTGATATATGCACGAGATTATAGCACTTTGAGAAGGAGTGACTCATAAATGAAATCCAGAAGATCCAATTAACGATTCAGGCTGTGGTCCAACTGACTAGAGTTCTGTCTTCGCATTGGATTTGGTCCTAATGGCCAAAATTTCTGAGCAGAAGATGGGATGGAAATGTGTATATTCTAGGGACTAAGGGTAGGTTGGTTCGGCGGTTCCAAAATTTTAAAGCCTGTAACCATGCAAATGCTTAGCCCATCTTCTAGCCATGTAAGGGTCATGGTAATCCCAACTCTCAACACTGCTAGTCCTGCCACCAATAATGCTCACATCAGTCCCTAAGACAGGATCAATGCTTTCATTGTTTGCTTCCCTTTTATCTTCTTCTATATTCACAATAGTTTCCCCTGTTCTTATGCATTCATCAATTCCACCCTCAACATAGCTATATTCAATACATACGTCCTCACACTCACCCAAGTCCAGTAGTATTCTTCTCTCTTCACCACCTCTTAGCTCTCCGAGCCTTATGATCCTGCCTTCCTCTCCAATTCTCAACTGGATTTCTCTAACATTTCCACCCAATAGTCTTGCAAGAAACTCCTCGAATTCATGCATGACAAAGCCATTAGAACTGCCAAAACCAAATCCCACATGAAATCTATGGACTGGGAAAGGCACTTGCAAGCTGATGGCATGGTATGTTCTTGTAGGAGTATCGGATAGATGTAAGATACAGGACTGCGGATTCTTGTGTGCTCGATCTTCTAGTATCTTTATCCCTTTCTTGAGGCCTTCAATTGGATCTGCTTGCCCCATATAGAATAGACGGTCAATTACTTGTAAGGCCGTTCTCTTCCCATAGGATGTCATGCGCTTCAGGGGGAAGACACGTGCTGCAGCAGATGAATATGTTACAATTGCCAGACGATCAATAGGTCTGAGGGAGAATACCACTAATGCCATGGATTGCTTGAGAAGCCTCAGGTGAGGCCCATTAGGGCTTGCCACCAATACCAAGTCAGTTGCTGGTTGATGTGCCAGTTTAACTGAGAGATAGGCAGCTCTCCTATTTGAGGAGGTACGTGCATAAGAAGGTGTTTGTCCAGTTGGTGTTTGAAATAATAATGATGATGATGACGATGAGCTGGTAGAGTAATTATGATGGTGAAGATGGTGCGGGGTCTGTCCATTCCCACTCGTATGCCGAGATGAATGTGCACGTGAATGGTGTTGAAAGCCACAGGAATGACTAAATACTGTTGGTGGGACAGGTATTAGGGAGAAATCAAGTTGAGGATGATTGGCTGAGTGGTCAGGCTCAATAGGGTCATCATCGTCATAACGTGCTGAGCGCAGGAAGGAGCGCCTGTGGACCCTGAAAGTGGCTATGGAGTCATCAAGAATCCGAAAAACAGGGTCATTTTGGTTGCAGGTGATGGAACAAGCTGGTGGGTAAAGGTTGCGGGGCAGCTGGGTCCAATGAGCACGGCAAATGGGGCAGGTGACGCTACCATGTCGAACATTGGAAGAGATGCAGGCAAAGTGGAATGCATGAGAGCATTGAGCAGTGAATATAGCTTGACCAGGGCTGCCGCCTGAGCTGTAGCTCAAAGCTTCTAGACATATCGCGCACAAGTTCTGCCAGAAAGCAAATAAAAAGCATTGAATGATACATGTATCATCACACGTAACAAATGGTCTACTCCACATGCTGCAACACCTCAAAAGGGAAAAGATTTCAAAGTGATAAAAACAAAAAGGGCATCGTCAAAAGAATTGTATCTGAGGGTGAATGGACGCAAGGTAATATGATTACAAAAGGCAAGCAAAATTATTGAAAAAAATAGAAGAGAGTTTGTAGAAATAATGTGAGCAGAATGGGTGCTAGCAGTAGCAAGATATGGGACCGGAGGAAAAACAATGTAGTGAATGGTATGGAGGAGTGTCACATGCTAAGACTGGAAGCAGCACTGCTTATGCCCCACATTGACATTGTCATGTATTGTGGATTTGAAGTATGATTAATTACGAATGCTGTGGTGGTTTGAATATGGGACCATTTTTTTTTCTTTTTCCTTTTTTTCTAATGAACATGGTAGTTACAGGTTTTGATGGAAAAAAAAAGAGTAAATGTCGTCTTATGTGAAATCTTTTTTGAAAAAAAAAATTGTGGGGAATGATAGATAATGAAGGAAAGGAGATGCAAATACAGAAAGAAACATGAGGTCTGGTCAACTCAAATTTGAACGCCATAGGATTCCTAAAGTAAAGGCAAATCAAATGCTCTATCCTCTACTAATTATTATTTTTCATGATTTTTTTTTGGGTGCTTTTTAATTGAATTAGTTGTAGTAGTTGCCGTGAAAGTGAAGGTTACTGTAAGGCAGGTGTATGAGATGAGCTGTCGGCAAACGCCATCTAAAGCAAAGCAATTTGGTACGTTTAATTAACTGAAGGGATGCGAAACAAGCAAATTGAAGTGCGAAGGAATACCTTGGCGTTGGCGGTGGTGGTTGCTGCTCCTTCTGAGAAATTGAAATTCTTCGCTGGGGAACCCGAGATCTGTCGATTTACATTTACAGGGCATCAGAATTCACACCCCACTACTCTTCCTCTTTAAAATTTGCGGAATAACAACTAACAACTAACAACTAACAGCGAGCGAGAAAGAGAGAGAAATGATCGACTTATGACATGAACAAGCCCGAACAGGGATGAATAAGCCCACAGCCTACAAGGGTAGCTTTGTTTGCTTCGATGACACTTTAATTTAGTTATTTCTTCAAATTAGAAGAGAAAAATCTCGGCAAGAATGGCATTCGAGAATTCAAAACAAAAGGACAAAATGAGAAAGACTTACAAGTACCGGAGGAGGAGGAGGAGGAGGAGGGCACCGCCTGGTGAAGGAGCCACATGCGGCAACCACCATTTTCCTAGCTGCTTTCCTCAGCTTCGACGCCCCCATTTTTGTGGTCAAGTTCTAACTTGTATTCCTTCTCAGGCTTAAGCTTCGTTTGCTAATGATTTGAGATACTGAAACTGAGGGGCACTGGAAATAATAGCAATAAAACTAAGAGAAAGAGAGCGAGGATTTCTTAGGAGCTCTGCTAATTCTGCAAACTATGTCCACCTCCCCCTCCCAGCGTTACTTTTTCCCTTCCTAATGTTAAGTTCTTTCAAAATGCTCACATCAAAATCTCACAGCACAGCACAACACATACGCGCAACAATGACAATATATACACACACACACCCACAATCCCCTTTCACCGCTTACTATTATTATTTTATTTTACTTCATAGTATCTGTATATCTATCTATGTGTAATAGACTACTTGTTTTGCCATTAAAATAAAATAATCAATGGTACTGCTTTAATTTGCTTTCGCTGAGCGCTATGACTATGAAAGTGAAACCTTTAGTTGCGTTACCACTCTCCTTCTGCTTTTTCAAATTTCTTCTCTTTTTTTTTTTTTTTCTATTTTCGTCTTTTTGTGCTTCGCCACTCATCTTTCTTATTACCCTCGGGGTGTGGAATATGCACCTTCTTCTTCTGACGATAGGAATTTAGACTCCATCATAATAGAATTAGAATTGATGTAAATAATCTCAATAAATATTTTCTGTAAATATACGTCTCTAGTAGAGCGCTCGGTGCACAAACATTTCTGCATCTTCATAGCACGTTTGTTTGTTTCACTTTGACCATTGACGTAATAATTAATTAAAAAAGCATCTTATGAATATTGGCCTTACTTTTTTCTTTTCCTTCCTTTTCTTTTCTTTTCTTTTCTTTTCTTTTCTTTTATGGTTCTAAATTCGTGGTACTCGTATATCTTAGCCTTAGGAATTAGGATCACCTTCAATTTGTAATCCGGTAGTTACGATTGTCATTTTAACCCCATTTAAATGTGACAGAAATGATTAAACTTAATTTGCTTCAAGTGTATTCCAACTCCCTAGATTAGACTGGATTAAAAACCCTCTAGTGATTACAACGATGGTCAAAATTTGAGCTTGGACTTGAGACCCAGTTCAATTACACCAATCGAACCAATTGTGGATGAAGGGTCTTAATAATAAATAAATAAATCAAAATGTAATAAATGAATGAATTGATGATGAATGAAGTGGTAGAGCAGCAGATCACTAAAAGCATAGATTAAACAAGGTGGTGGGGGATGGCCCGCCCCCTTCCTGTATGATGGTATAGGGTAGCTAATGCATCATGCAGGGACCATTTTTCATATATCTTTCCCACCTGGACCGAACCTGATTGATTTGTTTCGATCAGTGGTACAAACTGGTAAGTAAGTAAAGGTCCCTAGCCACTAGGTTTTAGTTTAATGGTTAGAATCATATCCTTATAATTGTGAGATTACGAGTTTGAGTCTCTATAATATATTGTGAGGGTTTAATTTTCTTCCTCAATTAAAGTGAAGATAGTTTTCTTCCTTCCAAAATGTGAGTGAAATAATCATCCATTGAATATTAAAAATGGTAAAAATCTAAGCTGATGAAATATGAGTTGTAATATGTACAATAATCTCAGGTAATTTAAAAAAAAAAAAAAAAAGGTAAAGGTTCCTAACTCCCCCCACCCACTCTCTTTCTGGCTTCTATTCAATTCCTTTTGGAATATAATAGGAGGAATAGTAGTTGATGCCCTTATTTTCTGCCATTTGCAGCTTACTACATGCATTGTTCGAACAAATGTCATTGCAACTGAGCTAAACATTCAGCACCACTTTTACCATTTCTTGCTTTGCTTCCACATTTACCATAATATAAATAAATAAATATATATATAGAGAGAGAGAGAGACAAATTAAAAAATAAAAAAAATGAGATATTAAAATTTATGTTTTTTAACTTGCTTCGATTTCTTCCTTCCTTCTCTTATTGTTTTAACTTGCTTCGATTTCTTCCTTCCTTCTCTTATTGTTTGTTGGCAGTAAAGCATTAATAAGATACAAAATGGACGAGTGAAAAAAAAAAAAAAAACATGTGCTAACTGGGACCATTATGATCAGGGTATAAAGTAGATTATTGTAAAACTAAAGCAGCCCAAAAAACAAAAAGCTAAAGAGTGGGGAAAAAGACCGTTAGATTTGAATTTCAAGTTTTTACAAGATCAAAGTTTATGAATGAAGGACTATATGATATGAAATGATGGCTTGTTCTCTTTGTATTGTCTTTCAATCCAAAGCAACTAGCCACGGGGATGGGGATACTGATGGCGCCAAAATACTTTCCTTCATTCCAGGTGGCTGACTGATCATATTCATTTACAACCTTGAGTATGTCAATGTGGGTACAAGTTACGTTCATGCCAATTAAAAGCGAAGCAATGTCGATTACGGCAATTATTAATTTGCTAATGTGAATAACTGTTCAAATATTTATGCGGACGAAACGTGCATTACTCCTATCAATATCATTTGTTTGGTTAGTCAACAACTCCAACCCGACACCCCCGTGCATGTCTTTGTCTGTAAAAATTAATAATCAATCTACTCATCATCACCTATACATGTAGATTTATTACAGTGGCTCAGCCAGGTTGAATTAATATAGACTAAAAGCATCCTATTCGTACTCTTAGGGGTTGGCTGAATCGAAGCTTTTAACGATTATCCATCTTGACTTGCATTTTTTGTTAGATAGACACAACTACGCCTACCTACCCTTTAAAAGTTACATACATTACAGCTACCAAGTATGGACAAAATATTCTCTACTCTCATCCGGCGGCAGCAAATTAAAGGATCATGTCCTCTTCTAGGATCTAGAGACGACAAAACCCATGTATATATATATATATATATAGTTGTGTTTCAGTCAAAGATTTCTGATTTTAATAAAATTAGAGATTCATTAAAAAATAAAAAAATATAAATTTCAATGCACTATTTTTTTATCTTTTAACAAATCATTGACTTTAATAAAGTCAGAAATTCCTGACTGAAAAATAACTTTATATATAGATTCACTCTTCTTGTAGGACATAGCTTGGCGCGTACTCTACAGTACATACACCATTCACATGATTTCTTTCTTTGTTTAATTTGGTGATCAAATGCAGGAATTATTCAAAAGTAGTCAATTATATCATCGTAATTACCATTAATGGATGGGATTGTTTAAAACTGAAAGGAGAACATTTTCCTAGAAACAAGAAAAGGCCTTGTGCGTATAATAATAATATTATTATTATTATTATGAAAAAGGGCATACCTCACTGTATTGACGGTATTGAGACTTTACTGAGTTAATAGAAGAATCTCTCATTTAGGCTTTAGTGTTTGGTGGGTGACACACTGACATATGGCTGGGAAGTGGGAAGGCTTTCGAGTTCCAATCAACAATCATACACTCACTTTGCATCACATTAAAAGGAGTAAAAGGGCAAAGTTTGGTGGTGTTCGCGCCCAGACCAGCTTCATCGCTAGCCTACAAAGCGCAATTGTGTTTGATTGCTTTCATTTGACCCAGTCAATTCCACATTTTATCTATTTATAGAGGGCGTATTTCCATTCAGCATTCAGTTCTCTCTCCAGCCCTTTTTAAATAAATTCAAAAAACAAATAGTCCGTGCAAATTTATAAATTTTTATTCAAAGATTTCTTTGTTATTTTTCATTCAACCTAGCCTAGCCATCAATATCTTCTTTTTGTGTCTGTTGTTTTTTTGATTGAACATTAATTCCTGCAGTGGTAATTGGTTTCTCAGCCTTGGCACCTTCTAATGACATTGTTAGCCCGTCCCTGTCCTGTGCCTTCATCTCTTGCCACCCAATGTCGTAGCAATTGGCAAGTTAGCAACCCATCAGTATAAAATGGTAAAGATAGCCAATGACTCCTAAGTTTCACTCCGATTTCCTGCCCTTCTCACTTCAAATCTGCCAGACCCGGATCAATTCTTGATTTCTTCTATGTTCGAAAACAGATTATATATACATTTTTGCTTGCAGCTTTAAGAAACTGATTACGTAATTAATTTGATTACTTACTTGAATCAAGAGAACGTGCACCCTTAGGTCAATTAATCCCCTCTTTGGGGCAAATAAAATCACCATCGATCTAAGCCGATTCAAAATTTTTATCCGAAAGAAATATTCCTGAGGCTGCATATATACATAGACAAAATAGTACGTGGAGTTAGTAATCATGCACACAAAATTAGTTGTAATACAAAGCACAGGCTGTAAACTTTCAAGATTTCCAAGGATGGATATTCAATCAAACTCTTTAAGCACTACATAGCCCATTTCCCGCATTGGGGCCAACAATGTCTCTCGAAGCAATCCATAAATTTCCTTAGCTTTGGGATGAGATCTGTCCCACACAAAGAATACACGATTCTTGCCTTTTGCTTCAATTTGACTAAAACCTGCAACCTTCTTCACAGATCTCTCCTTCATTTTCTTCCTTACTTGGGCAAACTCATCCCACTCTCCACGGGCTGCATGCACGTTAGCTAAGAGCACATATGCCCCGCAACTAGACGGCTGTAGCTCCATTAGCCTCTCACCTATATAATCTGCCATTCTAACATCCCCGTGCAGCCTACAAGCACCAGGCAATGCCCCTAAAACGGCATGATCACGCTCATGTGGAGGCATTTTGGAAACCACCCTCATGGCCTCTTCCACTGTCCCAGCCCTTGATTTGAAACCATAAGCACGACTCGTCAAATAAAAAGGTTTTTGACCTTTCTCAACAAGACCCGCATGACTACAAGCTGATAAGATACCCACAAAGGTAATTTCATCTGGCTTGGTTCCTGACCTCAGCATTCGTGCAAAACGGGGCAAAACTTGGTAACCGTGACCATGGTTTGAATATGCTAATATCATTGCAGTTCACGACACCATATCCTTGGCCTCAAGTTTCTCAAATGCAAGCCTAGCAGAATTGAAATCCCTACTCCTAGAATACGTAGTGACAAGTGCATTGTAAGTGAGGTCTCTTGCTCAAACCCTAGACGAATTGCCAGTGCATGAGCAAGCATGATCTCTAGCATGCCTTCACATGAGGTCAATATACTAGTAATGGTAGTCTCATTGGGCATAAATCTAGATCGAAACATGAGGTTTAATAGCTTTATAGCTGCACCTTCCGGTCCATTTCTTGCATACCCATCGATCATTGCATTCCAAGTCACAACATCCCTTTGTGGCGTCAAGTTGAAAAGCTCTCTAGTTTGAGCCATGACTCCTGCATCAACATATGCAGTGATCATTGCGTTCCATGCAACTGTCTTTATTAGGCATCTGAACAAAGTGCTCACGGGCAAGTTTTGTCATGGCATTTCGTTCCAAACCTGTACACATAGTTGTCCAAGAAACCACATCCGTTTGAGGCATCAAATTAAAAAGTTGAATAGCGTCATCAACTCTTTTAGCATTTAGACACCCAGAAATCATAGTGTTCCATGAATATAGATTCCCCTGAGGCATTACTAGGAAGAGTTGAAAGGCTTCGTAGATTTGATCATGGCCGTCCAAGCAACGACATTTCTCTCAGGCATCTGGCCAAAAATATTACGAGCTTCGACAATTAAACCACTATGAGCATAACCGAAAACCACAGTTGTCCAGGACATGATATTTTTCAGTTTCAAAGGCATTCGATCAAAAAGCCTACGACCTTCATCAAACTGGTCCATGAGTATACGTTCCTCTCCGCCATTTCATCAAATACATTCCGCGCTTCATCAACTCCGCCAGCTTTCGCATATCCATCGATCATTGCAGATTCAGCAACAATGTTTCTCTGAGAGTCAGGCATGGCCCGAAACAGGGCTTCGGCTTTGGGCGAATCGTCGTTTTTCAAAACGACAGTTATCATGGAAGCACAGGAAACAGGGTCTGGTTGAGACAATTCATCGAACAACTTCTTGCTCCTTTGACTTAGCCAGCGCGGCCGAGTTACTTATCTTGATATTGATATTGCGGTTGTTTACATCCCAACCACTTGAAATCGTAGTTGGTTTTCCAATTGCTTACAAGTTTTGTTTTGCGTAAGAATGAGAGAACAGAGGTAGCAAAAGGTTTAAACGTGCGAGACATAGAAATGGAAATGTAGCGGGTAGCTTCAAGTAGTTGTAATAGCAAGAGAGACGAGAGAGTGTGAACATGGATGGCGCTCTCGTAATAATACTAATATAGTTATATAACTATGATTGATTATTATATCCCAGTTTTCAGTCCATCATAATTACATTCATCAAGCAACCAATCAAACTATTCCTGAGAATCTTCCAGAAATTAGTCGATTTAAACAGCTCTAACATTACAAAATTCTTAGGTTCAAGACAAGTAATAAAACGCTTGTGAATGCAGCAGCTTTAAGTTCAGGTATGTATTGCTATTGCATTCCGAAATGCCCTTCTCACTTTTAAGGAGAGAGCAATAAAATATGTACAACGTCCTTAATGATTCTACACAAAACTGGAGAATCAGCAATCAGCATCAACTGGGATTCATTCTCTATTACGCAACTAAATCTACCTCTTCACTTTCAGGCACTATGATGTCCAGCCTCATCATAGGCTTGTATTGTTCAGGAACCTGTGCACCTGCCTGCATGCACACTTCAACCACAGCAGGTGCCTTCCCATAATACCTCCTCAGTGCACTCCTCAATGGAGGTCCCTTTGGGTCTTGAACATGCCACACATAATTTGGTGGGAATACTTCTTCTACGACTGCATCCTGCCAACCATGCTTCCCATCTCTCCATTGGTGCTTAAATGCACCACACAGCTTAACATTGTGACCCCATGGTCCAACGTGAACCTCTGGGCAGTAACCACATGCTTTCACAGAATATTTCCGCATCAACTTTGTCACGCCAGATCTCACTACTTGATATGCATCCATTGTCTCTTGAGCTATCCTGGGAACATCCGTCAATGAAGGAGGTGGAAATCGCCCGCAGGCACCATCCGTGTCGAGATCAGAAAGTGCAGAAGAACCTCTAGAACGCCATGGCCTTGGCTCCTCAACAAATCCACCATGGTCAATAACTTTCTTTCCAAGCATCCGGATAGGCTTGGTCCTTCTCCGTGAAGGGTATTCTTGTATGTCTACACCGGCTTGGATGCATAGCTCCACAACAGCCGGAATCCTGTCATAGTCAAATCGAGACTCATGTTTAATGCGACGACCGAAGGGGTCATACAGGTGATATGACTCAACAGGGATAAGTATGTCATTGATAGAACCCCTGACCCACGAGTGAAAGCTTCGGCGCTTAGCAGCAGTTGCACCTCGGCAGTTTTGAATATGGTGACCACTGTGTGCCACATGAACCTCTGAGCACTCACTGCATCACGGCAGAGCCATTAAATTTGGAAGTCATCGGTCAAACCTATGGCTTACTTGCCATTGACTAAATAGTACATAATCTTCAAATCAACTTACCTACAACCATACACAGGAACAACATGCGAGAGCTGTGCAAGGCCTTTGATCAGAAGTTTCCATGCATCTATTACTTCATAAGCAACATGGATCAGATCAGGAACAAGTATTCCATTTTTTGGAGGCTCCAGAGGTTTCTCTATACCCATTTCTGCAAGTCTTTTGTCCTTCTTTGCAGCCTGCCTTATCTTCTCTATCGGAATGGGATAAGGCTTCTTCTTCTTCTTGGGTAGTAGAGTAGGAAGATCCACATTTTGGGGACATGCTTTTTGTTTTTTGAAGGACAAGTCTTGACGGGGTCTCTTACTGGCACAAAGGAAGATCCTGGAACTCGTTGACTCAGCATTCTGAAGGTGTTCAGACCCAAACTGTAAGTGGAATGAAAACACAACTATGATTTTCAAAACAAAAACTATCAACAAAGAATGTTGTCAATAGGTTTTTATTTTTGTCAATAACTTGAATAGTTGAAAGAGGCAGAAATTCAAGTTGGGTTGGGCTGGGCTGCTAGCCGCACCACTCCCCTCCCTCCACTTGTGGTTGAACATAATATTCGACATGTATATTCATAAATTCAATGAAAAGGTTTCCAACGAGATCATGGAAAGATTTTTTACACATCTTCAGAGATTTACTTCCTAAACGATATAGGAATACAATCATAAACACAATACTCAATAGAAAGGATATAATATAGGGAACATATAACCTTCAGCAGAAAATTGTGTGGGCTTATAGTTGACAGTTGAGGACTCTTAACCTCCATCGGTCCCCTCTGAACACCTGCGAATTAAAGCAACACCAAAACATATTTGGTGTTATGTCAACAAATATTTTACATAACAAGTGTTACTTTTTTTGGAAATGGTAGTAATGTTCATTAAATTATAACTCTGGAAAGTTAAACATTAGTTGTTGACTAGAATAATTTCTGTAAGTATGTGTATATTTCTCAGAATTAACGTTATAATCTTTGACAGTAAAATCAATTAATCAAAGGAAGGAAAAGAGAAAGAACTTTACCCCTTTGAGATGGATTTGAATTCCATAAAGAAGACGTGACTGGTGGTGCTGTCTGGAGCATTGGATCCAGCGTTGTTCACACACTTGCTTACAATAAAAAGAAAATACGATACTGCATGCAAATTTCAGAAACCTAAGGATTAGATTGCATTTGTATCTGATTTGTATAGTTAGTGCTTTGCAATGGTGGTGATGTGCCTTTGAGTGACTTGAGTCTGAAGCAGCAATGAAATTGAAGCAGAACGATTAAAATAGCAATTTTTCTTTTATAATAAAAAATATATATAGTTGTTAAAAAGTTAAAACAACAATTTTAGGTCTCAAATCTTGTTGCTTTTAGTCTTAAAGAGTATCTTCAATCGCCAATTATATTTGTGGGTATTAAATGGTTCGTTCAGTAATTTTGTCGAACAGATGGGGTGTCGACTAATAGCAGCCTTGCATACATACCTCCCACTGAATGAATGAATCCGTGCGTAGCTTATGAAATGCAAAATCAAGAAGTGTAACGATTAAAGAACAATTAAAAACGAGTTGTCTGTTGATTTACCTTTCAACAAACCTCTCTCCCACTCTCACACTCTGCTCCCAACGCTCTACCCTTTTGCCTTGGGCTCCCAAAAAAACAATAATAATAACAGGGGCATGGCTACAATGCCTGGCTCTCTAAATGCTCCCCTCCCCGCAACGTGGCAGCCAAACTTATAGCAACCGGTCGTGTGACTCAATTTTCTTTAATTCATAAACTTTTGGCAAATCGGATTCTACTGTATTAACTCTTAGGATTAGCTAAGGTTATATTAAATTAAATTACATTAAATTATATAATATTATTTTTTGTTTAGTATAGTATCGGATAAAATTATATTAAATTTAATTTAAGAGTAATGATACATTTACAAACTTTTGTACAAATTAATTTGATATTAATTCATTGGTTAAAATAAAATATAAAATAATAAAAATAAATCATGTGGATCAAGTAATATTTAATTTAACCAATTAAATCATGCCACATCAGTTTGTACAAAATAAATTTGTACAAGAGTTTGTGGCTATATCATTACTCTTAATTTAATGATGCTAAAATTACTATTTAAATAATATATTATTTTTAAAATCATATTACTATTTATTCAATTTAATATTTAGATTTTAATATTATTTTAATTAAATAAATTGAATAATTTTTTATGTTTAATATATTAATACTAGTTAAAATAAATTATTGAATTAAAATTTTGAATTAATATTAAATTTTAAAAAGTTAAAATTAAATTATTGAATAAACTTTTGATATTAGTAACAAATTTAGAATATCAAATATCTAATCTTATCTAAACCCATGTGAAAATGGGGATTAATAGTCTATGAATGTTGGATTAAAATGTAGACTAATTTATTAGTTCTAACAACCAAACATGACTAATTTTTTTATCTTTCAAATTAGTCTAATCCCACTTTTTATCCAACATCCAAACATAGCCAAAGTAAATAAATTTATTAATCCTAAATTTAAAAAAAATAGCATTAATAAAAAAAAATGACAAATACAGGAAAAATGAAAGCTTAAAATTAACTTATCAAAATCAAGAGGAAAAAAACAAAAGAGTTTATGCATTATAGCACAAAAGTTTATTTCATGTTTGACATTTAAATTTTCATGGATTTTGTTATGTGTCTCAAGCTTCGTTTCTAAGTAATCCAATTTTTTTATTTGACCTTGTTTCATATTTAAGGTTTATATTTCATGTATAACTACCTAAGTTACATTACTAGCGTTCCGTATATCATGTTCACTATATTTCATGTTCAATGCACATTGTTGCCTAATTTACATTGATAATCACATATTATATGGCCTTTGCTCTTTGTTTCACGTATAAATTTATGTTTTACATTTACATCATATGTCGCATCTTTGTAGTTTAGTGTTTCATGTCTGAAATTGTCCCAAATTTTATTTTTTTCTGTCGTTTCATGTTTGGGGTTAATATTTAATGTATAGAGTGTCAGAGTGTAGCACCCATTCCTTATTTATTGTTTATACTTATCTATTTATTTGTTGTTTGAGATAAAGTATAATTCTTTTATTTATTTCTTTTTTATAAATTATCAGAAAATATCATATTTATCTATCTCTCTACGATTTAAAACTCTTTAACCTATAAACGTATAAAAGCAAAGAATTCTAGGGTTTTCTTTTAGACACGTTTGAAATAAGTTTTGAGGTAATTATCTTTCTCTAATATACGTTTTCTAAACTTATGTGTTTGATGATGAATGCATGTATTGTTCCCTCTATCATAAATGACTAGATAGGCATTACGAGGCTTGAGCACTGAAATTTGATTACTGTTTCCCTTGATTATTTATTCAATTCCTGCATGAAAATTTTTATAGAATTAAACTAGACATCCTAAGGTCTTCAATGGTGTATTTTGTGCAAAGAGATTCCAAGCAACCAATTTGTTGTGAATTTTCGAAGTTGGAACAGTGGTGCTGGAAAATTCCAATTTTCAGCAGCATGTCTGACTTCGCCTATTTTTCTGACTATCTAAATGGTCCCTAAAAATTATTTTGATTTTCCTTTTTAATCCTCATTATGTCTAATTACTATCTGCTTAATTTCATAATTTTTGGTTGAGTAAAAAAATTATTAAAAATCGTTATGTTGGGCTGCTGCAGTTCTGGAAAACTGTTTTCCAGCATTAAGATGCTGATGGTAAAATTATTTTAAGCTGTTAAAAGGCTTTAGAATGGCCTATAAAAATTTTATTCATATAATATTATGAGTCGTCTATGATTGAAAGTTTATTTGACTAATATTTATTGAGTTAAAATTAAGTTATGAATTTTTGAAGTGCAAGATGCAAGCCTGAAAGTTTCTAGACAGGTTTGCTGATCTCTAAATATAAATTCGTTTAAAATAGTTTTAGATTTTCAAAAATCCTAGAAAATTTATATATTGTTTCTTGATGTCCTTACTGTTGTAAAATTAATTTGTCTAATTTTTATGAATTTCATTAAATATTTTATAAATTTTCTAATTCAGCTACCTCTGTTTTTATCATTGCTGGACAATATGTATATTCACATGTAAAATTCTTTTTGTAATATGTTTCTGACTTTTATTCATTTTTTTTGAATTTTTATATGAAATGCTACACATGTTTATGGTTTCTTTTATTTGATTTTATAATTTTCCGACATATGATTAGCTTGATAAAAATCAGCTTGTATAGGATGGTTAGGTTTAGACTAGCTTTGATAGTTAGGTTTAGACTAGCTTTGATGGTCTAGTGCTTATGATTAAGTTTGATTATGTTCGATTTATATCAAGGTCGGAATAAGTAATAAAATTGATAAGAATGTGACTTAATGTTTTAGGACAAGAGTGAGCTCGTGGTTGAGGTTATCTTTTTTTTTTTTTATTGCTGAGGATCCAGGTAAGTAGATTCATGCATGGTAAATGTACTTCACTATTAAATTACTTTTTATTCGAGATATGTATTATGTTAAAAAAAAGTATATGAAACTGATTTGTTTAGTCTATTACAATATTTTGTAAAGTAAAATTATTCTTTAAAATTATTTATAACAAAACTTTATTTATTAAAAACTTGTTTTATAAATTGTCTTAAAAAGTAAAGCTTTTATTAAATTGTTTTAAGTCAAATACTTTGAAATAATTATCAATTATTTAAATGTAATTTACGGAAGCTTACAAATGATTAAAAGTTCAAGGATGATTTTAAATGATTTAGCTAATTGTCCGTAGTGATGTTATATTATGTTATGGAAGGCTAGCCGGATATTGTGCATGTATAATGTTATGTTAATGATTCCTGCGGGGTACAGTACCCTGAATGATGTTATATGGTCGGGTCACCGGGTTTACAGGTGATACTATGTGGCATGAGCTCATTATGTTTTATGTGTTTCAAATGCTATTGTTATGTTTAAAGGATTTAAATGATTTCATGATGTTGTAAATTATTTTTGCTAAATGTTGATTTACAAAGATAATTTCTCTTATTATTATGTATATCTAAATATTACAACTAATTATGTTTTATGTGTTTCAAATGCTATAAATAATTAGTCATTCTCTAATGAGGACAATAATAAATATTAAAAAAAAGGATTTCAATACATTAGAAATTGTATTTTTTTCTCTTGTTATTGTATTAATTTTTTTTTCATGTGTTAGTAGCATCCTCATTTTGTTTTCATTATATATATATATATATTTGTATGTATATTTGTATGTATGTGTATAGTAAAGGTATCGGATGTCATTAAAATATAAAAAAATATAGATTTCAATGTATAAAAAATTGTGTTATTTTATCTAAGTAGTACATTGAAATCTATGTTTTTAAAGTAAAAATGTCCTAATTAAAGAATGAGGACTCTCTTCTTCATCTGCCAATTAAGAGAAACAGTGCATAATAAATAATTATTAAGTTTGTGAAGAACAAGAATTAATGGTTCCACAGCCACACCGAGAGAAGCAGAGATTGGCACGGCAATGGAATCGCCGAATGTATGTAGTTTAGGGGCTAGCTCCTGCACGGAATAAGCTAGCGATGATGAGGGTGCATATTTGACAGATAAAGTTGAGAGAAGCAGAAGCGAAGGCGGGATAATGAGCTTGACAATCATCAGCGAGACGAGCAGTGTGATTAGCGTAACCCGGCAAGGTGAAAAATGTCTCAGAATTCAAGTCATTCAAGGCGGATTCAAGGAACTTAAGGGCCTTGTTGTAATCTCGTTCACATATTTGGAGATTCTGCCGAATCTCATGCCTGCCATCGCTATCGTTTTTGTGGAGGAGTTCATCAGCTATTCGGTCTCGGGTCTGGACAGCATTCGCATAAGCCAATCCGAATGAAACATAAGCCAGCGTGTAGCTATCGGCCGCCGGTGTTCTTGGATCGCTGTAGAGTGTGTCCACACAGTTTTTGTAGTTTGATGTTTTCTTGCACACTTTATCAACCATCTCCGTTACTTTTCTATTATTATCTGCAGCACCTCCATTTGGACTTGGAGCAGAAGCTGCTGCTGCATATTCGTATTCATTATTGGCGCTCATGGACAATACTGCCGCCGTCAATGATAGAACGCAACAAAGCATCAACAACCCGCTCCCCATTATTCTTTTCTTCTTTCGATTTCTGTGGTTTGATCCAAATTTTGTGTGCTTTCTTAATTTACAAGCTAAGCTGGCTTTATGCTACCAACTTGCATGCTCACGTTTCCATCTATTTTATTAAATAGCATTTGTATAAAAGGTTGATGTCATTATACGTGTGTATCCAGTTGTCAGTCAATACTGTCACTCTATTTCACGGTTTCCAACTAAATTTGGTACTTATTACCTGCCTTTTTTTTTTTTTCTTATAAATACAAAAATCAAGTAACTTTTACCTACACAAGGAAAAACGATCAAAGAATTAAAAGCTCATCTCCCATACTTGACCCATGATTAATTAATTTGAATATCATTATACTCAACCTACCTATTATATTTTTTGATGTTGCTACTAATTAATTAATTAGCAGATATATTACGCAATAATGTGTTTCAGTTTATCCTTCATTAATTTTTATAATTGAATATTAATAACTTTCTTGGTCACATACAACATAACATACCTGTGTACGTATGTATGTATATGTTAATTACAGCCTGTACATACTTTATGTCTGCAGAGATGGATCCATTTAGTAACTATCTCAATGAATTAAAAATATGCGTGTGAATACAATCAAGAGGATTAAAGAGAATTAAAGTAACATATATTTTTGTTAAGAATTTATATTCTCTTTTAACAAATGTAGGTAAATTAAAACCCTAGAAAATTAATTAACCTAAATTAATTATTCCGAAATCATTGTTCATAGATTACTATTTTATGTGGTGCTATTCATGAGTTACTGTTTAGATGGCACTCTTCATTAGTTACGGTTCAATATTACTGCATCATTACTATTTACCATAAATTTATCAAATGTGAGAAAAATAAATTGCATAAAGTAATCCACGTAGAGGATTTTTACATGGTTCGAACCATAATCATACCTTAATGAGCCCATGCCCAGACATTAAGTAATTCACTAAATAATGAAAAGATTACAACTTATTAGAATCTAACATATTTTCAGGCTCCTTAATCTTGCCACTACCTTATCGAACCTAATTTAGTCGATCTTCCTTAGTGAGTATCAATCATCTTCAATTGTGTTTACTGCTTCCTTGAGACCTCTCAACGTATAAAGATAATATTTCACACATTGAACACATCGAAGACATATCGTATTTAACACAGAGAAGCAGCCAAGACAAAGTATAAAAATAAATAAATAAATAAAATAAATAACCTAGTAGATGAGTAGTATGATATACTTCTTTATGAGTCCAATAGTCCATATATATTTGATATACTTACTAATATAGTACTATACAGTTAGATCCAATGATCACTTTTGTTGATATTTGAATTCCCAAACGTGATTTAGTAATAATCACATGTTGTTTCTTGTTGACACTCTCGGGTTTAATTGTTAATCTTGCCTGCATAATATAAAATGAATGCTGAAGATCTAGATCTAAAATGAGATCTCGCGCCAACTACGCGTTTTTTAGTTTATAGATAGAAATCAAAAAGATTGAAAAAGTGTCATTTGGCCAATTCTCATTCAAGTTAAGACAAATTCAGATTTCAAAATAATGAAAAAATATTAGAGTGCCTTTGCAAGTACATGATTATTATTATTATTATTTTCTTTCATCTTGATGAAACTAAAGTAATCATCATGGAATGTATAATGAAAGACTATATATATGGGAGCCCCTATCTTGCAGCTGTTGTAAGTTACAGTAGTTGTAAAAAAGTGATAAACAGTACCCACGTATGATACTATTCATCGTTATTTTGCAGTTACAGCCGCTGCAAGATATCAAAATATATATATTAGATAGAAAACTAAAACTTTATGAAAACTAACTGACACGTGAATAGAGACAAATAATTTGTGGGACCGATGTAATTTTCTCTTCTTTTATTCTATGATTTACCTTTTCTTTCGCATCTTGCTTCATTTCTTCTTGCTCTCATTTTCACAAACTAGTATTTTTCTCATGAAACTCCAAACAATAGTGAACATTTACTGACATTTTCATATACCTTAAACTGGCATCAAATCTCTTCCCTCGTCCAAACTTGATTGCATCTATACATATGAATTTTGCCCCACTTAAGTTGTATTATTACAACTATATCCTCTTTTTTAAAGAATACAAAATATAAAATACAAAAAATAATTGAAAATCATAGCAACCAAAACCCAAATCTTGTTGCATGGCACATCGAAATTACATCATCGGTCATCGCTCAGCACCGTCGATATCTTTCACTTGTTGATTGAAGATGAAGAATAGATGGAGAAGAAGAAGGAACGATAAAGAAGTGAAAAAAGTATAAGAAAAAAAAGTGAAAAAATAAGAAGAAACAAAGAAGAAATAACAAGGAATAAGAGAAAAAGAAAATATATTTTGAAGATAAAGAATAGATGGAGAAGAAGAAATGATATAGAAAAGAAAAATAAAAAATAAAAATGAAAGAAAAAAGAGAAGACGAAACAAAGAAGGAGAAGAAGAAGTAATGAACAATACAGAGAAAAATAAAAAAGAGAAGACGAAGAGAGAAAGAGAAAAAAAAAGAGAAAAGAGAGAGAAAATAATAATAATAAAGGATATTATTAAGTTACATAATTAATAATAATAATAATCATAATCATTATAATAAATAATAAAAATAATGGAAATAATAAATTTAGAGCATTTTAGTATCTTAATAACAATTCATTTCAATTTTTAGAAAAAAGAAATACATTAATGATAATATAGTTGATTTCAATTCTAATTCTTGTAGTTAAAGTAAATAATTTATTTTAATTTTTATTCTTTATTTCGATTCTAACCCATTATAATATTAACTTATTGCATAAACATTACAACAAGTTGCATTAAGAGACCCCTACAAGCAACAATTTGTCATTTTTTTCTCTTGCTTTCTCAAGGTTGCTGGCAAAGTAAGTGGCAAGAACTCGAAAGTTCATGGGACAATTTTTTTTTTTTTTTTTTATGAAAGTTTTTAAATTCTCTTTGCTTTGTCAGCACAGTCTCTCTCTCTATATATATATGAACATCCTTATTTTTTAAAATACAGATATTAGCATTAAAAGATGAGTGTATATGTATGTATACATACACATACATGTATGTATGAATATATACTATGTGAATTGTAATGGCATGGCATTGGCAGGCAAATGATACACATCCATTACCCTTAGCATTCAGCAAGTAGCCAGCACGTTGAATTTAGAAATGAATTAATTAATGATGTTAATGCTTGCTTGAGAGACACCTTTTTTTTTCTTTTTTTTTTCGAAGCGTTAGATTAATGTGCTGCGGAGATTGAGGAAAAAGATTTTGAAGGTTTGACCAGACAAAATGAGAGGAGATTATCATGAGTAGAGAAGAGCGCGTTCGTGAATGCGGATACAAATTTATTAATAAACAAATAATAAATTAAATAGTACTACTTTGACGTGTCCGGGTGTACAAAGGAATGGGTGGGCTGAATGATAACAGACGCAATTTGACTACCCAAACCCAGTTAGTTAGCCCAGCCCACAAACCAACACCAATTCCCAAATCCATGCCAGCCGATTATTTTCGTTTTTATTTATGGATGGATTTGTCATTTGAAACGACAGTGACAGCTGCCCCAACCACGTGATTACGTGACCCCCGCACCATCACCATGTCCATACGGTTTGTGTCGCCACGGCAACACAACAAAAACAGCCTGTCCTGTCGCTCCGGTGGGGCCGCAATAATAATAATTGATTTCTTTCTAATTACATGTGTCACGGAGCTTAACAAACCCACATCAACATCCATGCTAACGAACGCAGCCCCGTTCCTTTTGGCCAGGCTGGGCTTCCTTGATTTCTACATCTCACGATGAGACTCTCATCTACTCCGAACACAAACCTTACGGTGGTTCCGTTAATTTTTCCATACGCCGAAAAGTAATACAAAATCTCTGTAACTCTCAGTCTAACAAAATGGAATTGTGTACAAAATAAATCAACAGATCAATATGGCCATCATATAACCCGAAAACAGAACTTACATTTGCCGTCTGACACAACTCAAATTGTCAAGGGCTCTTCAACATTGCTAAAGCCAAGGCCAAGATATCATATTCATCATCTTAACAAGCTGGCATTCACATATAATGATCTGGCCAAAAACAATACACATATGTAGCTTCAACTCATTTACATATACAACTGCAAATTTCCAAAAATATGTTACTGAGGATGCGGAAAAATAAATAAATGAACGTATTCCATGCAGTACGGCTCTAAATCTATAATCCTCCTAAGAAAAAAAAAACAAAAATTAAAATGTACAGAAAAGAATAAAACTCAGAAGCGTTATCTTCCAAACACAATAATCTACAATGACAGGTGGAGACCTTGAAAAATTTAAGGCCAACATAGGCAGTATTCAGAAAACTTCAAATTCTGCCCATACTATGGATTGATGTTGCATTCTCGCAAATACACTTGATCATAGTCTACATGTTTTGCCCAATAGTTCCTATACTTTGGTATGTTTATCTCAAGCCATGGTTTCATGTTGCCATTGTAGTGTATGACAGCCGCCCTTTCTATATCCCTCTGGCTGACATTGGGATTGTACCCAAGCCCCAGCACATGCCAAAAACGGTCCAGAGGATATGTGCGTTTCCAGAACGTTATAAGACCAGGCGGTAGTGTTCCCAGCTTCCACAATTGTCTGTCATGATTCTGTTAACAAGAATTTTACTTCAGAAATATGAACTGGATAAAACAAGTAACTAGAAATTTTCGATTACTGATGCTAGAAAATTTAGGTTTATTATGTGTAAAGAAACAATCAACTTTTTCTGCTTCAATTCTAAATGCTTGGCTGCATTTCTCTTTACTTCAGGGATTATGGTGATGTCTCTAAAATCCAAACACCCAAGGCAAAGACACAGAACCTAGGTGATTTCAAGAACACTACCTACCAACTACTCTTGAGTTGAAACAGCTTAAGAGGTTTTTAAGCACACTATAAACCGAGTCATTAAAAGGAAAGAGAAAACAAGTCTCATGTCCTAAAGTAATTTCGTGTATAAAATTTGGCAAACTATCCGACCAAGAACTAAGTACATAACTTACCATCCTCTGCCAAGTGTGATACACGTCTGTGATGTTTTGCCTCCTCCATTCATCCAAATCAAAAATATTCATCCCATAGGCCCATCCGCAAGCACGGGGGTCAAAATTCTTTGAAATAAGAGGATTTGAGAAGTTGAGATATCGATCAAACCGATGGAAGGTTTCTCCACAAGTCTCTACTGCACCATTGACTTTACCCTTCAAATCAATAGACCACAGGCCACTGAGATCCTTTTGCACCACTAAATCATCATCTAAGAAAAGCACTTTGTTAAGCTGTGGGAAGACCTCTGGTAGGTAAAAGCGAAGATGGTTCAAGATGGACAAATACTTTGGGTTCCTAAACTTCAAATTTGAATCAGAATTTGCTCGATGTGCCCTGAAGTAATAGTCTATCATGGATTGAGAATTCAGCTGTTTGAGAACTGGACTATAACTAGAGTTCAGCCATGTAAACTCTTCAATGTTCTGAACCTGCACAGTGGCTCTGCCTGGTGGATTTGCTAGAAACCACATCCTCATGGCTGCATAATTAAGCCTATCAGTGACGACGTGGAAAACATGGTTTGATGGGTGCTGCAGAAGTTCAATGCAACATGGTGAGTTTGACATGTCAACAAAAAGTAAAGGTCTTCTTTAGAAAGATAGTAAGTTATTTGATGCTCTAAACCATCTTTCGAGAAAACAAAAGAACAGAGAAAAGAGATTGCCAATTTCCTTATGTTTTCCCCTATCTTATTGGCAACTAAAGGAAGAATAAGTGCAAATTTTAGAGAAGAATATATTACCTTAGCATGGGTGACAGTAGAGTTTACAACAACTGCTGCTGCCAGTACATTGTCTGAGAAAAGGGCATAATGGAACAGCCGGGGATTTTCTAATTTCTCTTGATTTGGAAAGTGCTTCTGGGAAGAATTTAATGTATAGTACTCAGTGGTGAGGCGTAAGGGAAGACAATGAAGACCTTTAGGAAGTGTTTTTGCAGTTAACTGAGTCAAAAACAAGGTCTGCTTCCTATGCACCCGGAGCTGCTCTTCTGTTGAATGAAGCATAGCTCGAAGTTTCTTTACCACAGCAGCACAGTCATCTTGAATTTGCTTGCCCTTGGCCAACGATTGCTCCATTGCCTTCAATCTATCATTGGCACTGCATACGTAAGTAACAAGATTTAATGGTTAATGCAGACAGAGCATTGACAGTCCATCTAGAATTTGAATATTTACAAAAAATGATGAGGTCAAAGTATTGGCATGTGTAAGAAGAAGACTCACATCCTTGGCAGATCAGAATCTTTGGTTGCATCACCAAGTGCACGTTGAACCTCCTTAATGCGCAGTCGAAGCTCCCTTACAAAATTTGCATTGTTTCTTGTGGCTGGAAGTGAAAGATAGACTTTTGCCTTGATGAGCTGATCTTTAAGCTGACGCACCCGAAAATCTGGCGGTGTAGTTTGTTCAGACTGTTTCTCATTTTTAATATTTGTGGGCTCTTTCTTTTCCAAAACACCAGATGTTTGAGAGGATTCTTGTTGATGCTTTGTATCCTATATAGGCAGAAAATCACCACATGTGGACGAAGGAAAAAAAGATTAAATCTAAAGTAGATTCAAGATTTCATTTTATCCAAGAGGTTTGAAAGTGTGCTCTTCTAAGAAAGCATTTCACATACTACAAACGAGAATATTTTTATGATGCTAGTGCCCTTGATAGTTCAAAATTTATATTGAGTTCAGCAATTATCTATCTGCTAGCCTCTGAGTTCAGAGAGGGGCTTCCCTGTCCAGGCAGGAAAAGGAAAACCACAAAGTCAAAAAGTATAGCTTCAGTCACATTGCCACATTCTAGAGGCAATATTTCCTAAATCTAACTTGTAGTGCAAGAAAATCACGTAAAAAATGGAGTAGGTCAACTTGAGACCAATTGAAAAGTGATAAGCTATATCCAACAATCTGGAAACAATGAAACCCCAGTACAAAGACTATTTCAAGTATCAGAAGCACATCCATGAATAGGGTAAACCACAATTGTCATAAAACAATGAGAAACAAAAGAAAAGAAGAGAGAAAACAAAGATTTAATACTAGACAATCAATCCTCAAAAAGAATCAATACTAGACTATGAATTCTAAAGCATTCATTGAATCAGATAAGGTAGACAAAATAATAAATAATTACAAAACTGAAGGGTAGCCATCAAAGACTTTTCTATGCAAATGAGCAACAGCATTCTGAATTGAATAAAAACTGAACATCGACTGATTAAAATGAAATTACCAAAAATTGAGAGTGATGGACAGAAATATGATTGTCAGACGCCTTAATCTGCTCGTGGTCAGCATGCCTGTTGATTTGGGTTTTGGTTAGATCAGTGACCTGTCTGATAGGATTATCTGTTTTAGACTGATCAACTTCGTTAGTTGTAGCAGATAAGACCCTAGCAGATTTATGCTCCCACGACCCTGCTCATTACGAATTCAACCCGTAACACACAAATATTACGAGCCGACCAACAACAATGCTACAAATCTGTGAAGCATTAACATAAAGAGTGCTATTAAGAATGAAAAAAACCTTGAGATTGAGACTGAGAATGAGCTGAATGTTGAGCGATTTTGTCAGAAATGACGAGTATGGGATGTTTAAGACTAAGGGTAGTGGAAGATTCCTGTTTGCGGCAACAAATTAGATAGATGAGGGTAAAAAAAAAAAAAAAAAAAAAGATAAAATTATGAAAGATCATTTTTTTATTTTAATTTTTAAACCACTAGGTAGAGAGATATTACAAGAAGAAGGAAAAAAAACCTGTGGAAGAAGATTTAGATGTCTGGCATCTCCACCGACAGTCTGAAGAGAAATAACAAAACGGGAAAAAGTTTTTATAGGGTGATAAAATAAATGTATAATGCACGGTTTTGCAAATGCAACGAAAAGGAAAAAAAAAAAAGAAAGGGGGTGAGTAAAGCAAACTTACAAAAGCTGTAAGATCTTCGAGAAACTGGCCGCTTTCAGCTGGAAAAGAAACCCAGAAGAATAATGAAAGTTGGTTAATTAATTAATTAATTAATCAATCAACTTAATGAAGAAGACGACGAAGGAATATGAAAATTGAAAGAGCATACAAGAGGGATAGGAATCCTTGAAAGTGGAGGTGAAAATAAGAATAGGAGCCAGCACCGTCACACAAAGCATTCCCACCACCAAATTCCTCGTCTTCATCCTCCTCTCCGCAACACTCTCTGCTGCTTCTTCTTCTTCTTAATTCTTAATTCTTATCCAAAAAGCAGAAGAAGAAGCTACCGGCTCTCGATTTAATTTTACTCAAGCAATTACGACGATATGAGCCACCATCATCCTCTCCTGTATGGATGTGTTTTGTTTTACGAAGAACGAAGACTAAGATTCGTTTGCGAGTGTGTTAGCGATATTAAAATAATAAAATATTATTATGAATTTATTAATAGCCTGGCCTGGACTGGACTGTGGACAAATCAAGAAAGAAAGAGCAAGAAAAGCGTCGGCGAAAATGATGATCACACAAACAATTTTGAGTGATTTAGTTTTGAGCATCTGCGTGATGTGAGAGACACAATCAATTAATTAATTAACTGATGAGAATCATCAGATCACAGCAATAAATAATAGTATAATATACCATAACATGCACCTACAACAAGCTTTTTCCGCTTACAAGCCACATACATACGTCATACAAATAAGCACAAGCCTTTTCTTTTATTTTCTTTTTCTTTTATAAAATGAATTTCACCTATAATTTTGTTGTCAACAATGATGATTAGAGAGTGAATGGGTGCCCTAATGGGCTTAAAAAGAGGAAAAAAAAAAATAAAAAAAGACCAATAATAATAATAAGAAAAGGTGAAAAAGTAGCAAGGTAACAGCATCTTATAAAAAATATTGCTTTCCCAAATTTAATTAACCACGCCACGCCACCCCTCCGGACGCGTAATCCATTCTCGTTCCACGGATTCGTGCGTGCGTGGTCTAAAGAGTGAGACAAGACTTGGCCGCACCTGCATGCCGCGTGTTAACAGTGATTCGTTTGCTATGTTAAAAAAATAAAAAACCAACTTAACAGATTCAATTTCAATTACATACAACTTGCACATCATCATTTATTCAGAGTTAACTCGCGGTACAACTGCGACACAGGATGCCTCCACTTGCGTGCTCGTTCATCAATCTTCAACCTTCTCCTACCCTCTCTCTCTCTCTCTTCTTTCTTATTCCTAATTTTTAATATATAGTAGATTTTCAATTAAAAGTTTTTATCATATTAAAATTAAAAATAGGTAAAAAAATTATAAATTTTAATACACTATAAGATAAAATATACTGTATTAAAGTTTATAATTTTTTTATTTTTTAATTTTTTTCCTTAATTTTAATATAATTAAAGATCCTTACACACATATATGGTGACAACAATTCCTATACAACTCTTAAAAAAAAAATCCGATAACATAAATGTGTCATCAACCAAACGTAAGTTGCTAACTAAGCTTAGCTGCTATTGATATCATCCATTATCAATGGATATTTCAACTTAAATTTTTTATTTAAAATTTTAACATAAATTTTGAATCATTGAATTGTTTATAGATATTAAAAATCAAATTAACATTTAATGATGACTATTTTTCCATTATTAGATTTCTTAAAATCAATAACTTAAAATTATGTCAAAATTTTAATGTTTACCTCACTACAGATGCCATGAGAAGATCTGTTAGATTTGCTAAATAAAATTGGAATCGGAAACTAATAATAAAAAAGGTGTCGGCAAGTGCAAACAGTGCTCAACGGCTACCACTGACTTGGCTGTATGTTCTGTTTGGGACCAGACCAATTATTGTGCTTGTTTTATTTTACCTCAAAATCCAATAAATACCACTCAGTTATTTTTATTACTATTATTATTATTATTATTATTATTATTATTATTATTATTATTATTATTATTATTATTATTATTATTTCCACTCATTTGGGTTTTTTATTTATAAGAAAATCTGTATGTTTCGTATAAAAAAGAATTATATTGAATTTTTTTTTTGCATTTTATTGCTTTGGGATGAGGGGGTTAGTGGGTAAAGAATTTTCTCAACAAGATTTGGTAGTGCTGTTGAGGCCTGAGTCCGAGGGAGTTGCACTTTTATTTATTTATTTTTAAAAAGGTAGCGTTGCAACACTTTACCCCAGATAAAATGTGATCGTTGCTCACACATTTTCAGGCCGACAATATGCCCCACACCTCCACGGGTTCTAATAAATTTCTAATTTCTTTCTTTTTTCCCATTTTTCCATTATTCCATCTGTCCATAACAACTATTACTTTTAACCACCAAAAAACAGAAAAAAGAAAAAATGAATGAGGACTTCCACTTCGTGCTCAATGTCAATGCCCAGCATATGCGTGGGACCAGGAAGGAATTCTAGCAGCACATCAAAAATATTATACTTAATTAATGTATATATGTATGTTATATGTAGCTTAATTAAATATAGATATCAATTATATTGATGATTTTTTTTTAAATAAATGCGCACGTAGCATCAATTGAATAGAATAGTTTTGATGTGCTCATAAATCTCTCGTGTGGGACAGATAGAGGCAGTGCCGTTAATTCTGATTTCTGAGACCGATGCCCTTATAATTGGTCTCATACTTCTTCCGCTTTCCATTCCATGGACTGAAACTTGAACCCAATTGTTTCTGTATCTGGATCTGTTTCGACGAGATTGGGCCATCAAAAACCCATTGCTTACATTCCATGCTTAATTTACGAGGAAATAAAACAATCATCTTCATCTCGTGCTAATCGTCGTCAATCTCATTGGATTAGTCTTCACAATTCCAAATTGAGAATGCTTAGTAAAATATGCACAGCATGATATTAAATTCTCCTTCCTTCTTATATTATTATTAATGATTCCTAATTAAACTAAATACCACGTCAGTTGAAACTCAAATTGAGACTTAAATATTAAAATGATTAGCATTACTCTTCCACTCCTCCTCCTCCTAGTTCTTTTTTTATTATGCTTTTACATCAATAAGATAACCAACAACACATATTGTCATCAGTAATTGAAACAACAATTGAGAAAATAGTATATAAAAATGGAAAAGGAATGACCAAAAAGCAAAGCAAAATTGATGAAAAAAGGTTGGGTGGTTTTCCTGCCCAGCCAAACAAATTTGAATAAATGAATGGGACGCAGATGGAGTGAAAGTGGTCTCTAGGCTAGTGTGGGTGTTGAAGCGGCTCATTGAACATGGAACTCCAAATGCTGCAATCCACATTCCCAATTTCTAAGTCGTCGTCGTCGTCGTCTTCTTCTTCACCTTTGAATGGGAATGCACCCTCAAACTTATAGTCCGGAATATTAATATTCGTATTCGTATTCGTATTCGTATTAATTGTTGTTGTTGCATTGGCCGCAGCATCAGTAGTTTCAAACAAATTACAATGGCTGGTATATTCAATGTCATAGAGTAAAGAGGAGAAGGTGTCCTGGAATAAATTCCAATCTTGTTCTGATTTTGAAATAATGCCATCATCATCATCATGGAGCCATGGGAAATCAAATACTCCTAAACCCAAATTCTTATCTGATGATGATGAAATGTAGTAGTTACTCTGATCAGCCTCCACCTCCACGTGCCCTGATCTCTCCTCCTCCTCCTCCTTTGCAGCACCACTCTTCGCAAACCTTTCTTTCTTTTCTTCTGCTTCTTCTCTTCCTCTCTTCTTGTTTCCCCTTTCCATTTCACATTCACAAAGCCTTCTGCAAACACGCACATCATGTATTATATATAATGCACCCCCACATAGCCAGCTAGCTCGCTCATTCGTACATGCATGTGTGACCTTATCAGGAACTCACATGATCAACTTTAAACTGGAAACAAATCTAGAACCCTGCCCCGTGCCCATGCATGCATTGCATTTCAAGAACAAGAGCCCACGGGTCTAAAATATAATTAGACAAGGAAATGAATTTCCCAATATAAATAAATAAAAAAGAGAGCAGTTTGGTAAGGAACTGAAATCAATTGAACATATTTATTTTCTTTTTACCAAAAGAAAGAAAGCAAGACATGTATGTAATTAATACCTTTTGAGTTTTGATGATCGATCTTATTCTTCTTATGTTTAAGGGGGAGCCGAGAGAGCACCCGATTGTATTGAAGAGAGGTGTTTGCTTGCTGAGGATTGATGGTGATGATAAATTGATAATTGAGCTTTGCTCACACGCTACGCGATTTTAAGCTGAAAAACCGTTTCAAACACACACACACACATTACACATTACACATTACACATTGCAGATTGCACATTTACGCGCAGAGAGAGAGAGAGAGAGAGAGTCCTGCTCACGCCATTTAACCAACTGCCCAGCGCCCGTCCCTCTTCCAGTAAGAATAAATTAAAATTACGGGGAAAAAAAGAAAATTGTGTGGGGGAGGGGATATGGTTCCTTCTTTTGCGTACGTTTTTCCCATCTCTCCTCTCACGAATTGATAATTCTAATCTGATGATCCTTTGGGCTTTCCAATCTTTCTATTTTTAGTTTAATTTAATTTCCCAAATAGAAAATAGAATTTGGTAGCTTCGTGATTCCTTCCTTCCCACATCTGTTCCTCTTAATTTGTTACTCTTACCCACCACTAATGTAATGCCTTTTTGTATGTACCGCATCTCTTCTATTCCAATACACTATCCACCATAAAATACATTGCCTTTTAAAAAATATATATATATATATATACGGACACACACATGTGACACCATTACTATTAATTGCGTTTGCGTACCTACATATATAAAATATGCATGCCTATATGCATTCACACCACATGCAACAATTTCCATTCTTTCTTTAAACAAACAAACAAACAAACAATTTTGAACTCGTTGCATTCCATAATCTACGCATTAACTTTGCTTATTTCTTAAATACAACCCAACACAACCCATTTATTTATATAGTTAAACACCATCGTTGATTAACGCCACAGGACTCCTCTTCCCTGCTTTACAGCTTCAAGCTTCATCATTCGCTACAAGGTATAACACTTCGCCTGCATCCTCGTCCGATTTTTTTAGGCGTATCAATTAATTGTTCACGCCAACACCAATGCAAGATTAAAATTCTCCAGTTTGCTTTAATGAGAGATGGAACTTTTCAGCCACTTTCTGTATCAAAGAATAGAATGTACATTTCTGAGATGTCGCTGTACATACTTTCTGGGGGGGAGTTCAAAGATTCTTCTCCTCTAAGTTTGCCTCCACTTTAAAAAAGTTCATTGGTAACGATGAGTTGCTTTTTCCTTGCAAATAAGGAGGGCAAATATTGCCCAATCTTAGTTTGAGTGATGGGCAGGGCAACATATATAGCACTAGCAGCATCCATTTGTTGGTGTCCAGAGGATTTGACAACTGACAGTGCACGACCACTACCAGTAGTCTCCACAAGAACAAGAGCCATCACGGAAATGATGAAACCGATTGGTATCTCTCACTATGATTTCCCTCTCCACAACCTTTGATGCAAACTTAAAGGCTGAATGACAATCTCCACAAACCCTGATATTCTTCTTGATATGAATAGTGGACCCAGGAGGTGTGCTGATGAGTGCAAATGCCAGAGCAAGCTTTTCACTGTGCACTTGCAACTTTGCTTCCCTCTCCTGCTGGTCCGCATAGGAAAGCACATGGCTACTGTCTGGGACATAACCAATCTGTTTGATCTTCTCACTAATTTCCCTCCATTTCTTATGGATCATCGCCCTCTGTGGATGGGCATCATCGTTTGCCACAAACATGTGGACTGCACTCTTGGTCTCTACCCAACTACAAGCAGGTTCCTTCTTCACCCCACTCTCTTTCATCATCTTCCTCACTGTTGCAGCATCATTCAATCTACCAGCGGAGGCATAGATGTTAGCAAGCAATATATGTGGCCCTGAATCATGTGGATCAAGTTCAAAAATACGTTCAGCGGCATAAGCACCCAATTCCACATTCTTATGCATCCTACATGCACCAAGCAAGGCTCCCCAGACGGCTGCAGTGGGCTCTATTGGCATTTCTCTTATGAACTTCACAGCTCGATCAAGAAGACCTGCTCGACCAAGAAGATCAACAAATGTCACATAATGTGCTTCTTCTGGCTCTACACCATGTTTCTTCATCAATGCAAAATAACCTTGTCCCTCATCCAAAAGCCCTGCATGGCTACAAGCAGTTAGAACACAGAGGAAAGTTACTTGATTAGGTGCAATTCCATTTCTCAACATCCTTTCAAACCATCTCACAGTTGCCTTGCCAAGCCCATGTTGGGCATATCCAGTAAGCATTGAATTCCAAGAAACGACATCCCTTTTCAACAACCTATTGAAAACCTTTTTGGCATCCTCAATGCTACCTGATTTTGCATACATGTCAACAAGAGTGTTTCCGACAAAAGCTACAAGTTGCCCACCTGATTTAATCACATGTGCGTGAACCCATTTGCCTTGCTCCAATGACCCTGCGCTGGCAAGAGCTGTAAAAACACTAGAATAGGTGAAATGGGTAGGCTCAAAGCCTTCTCTCAACATTTCCGAAAAGGTTCTAAGAGCTTTCTCTCCTTCACGCTTCCTAGCATGGCCAGCAATCAAGGCATTCCAAGAGACCTCATTCTTGCTCTCTAGAGCAGTAAAAAGAAACCAAGCATCATCCATTCGGTCAAACCTAGCATACATGTCTAAAAGAGAACTGCCCACATAAACATTCCAATCGTAACCATATTTCAAACAAAATGCATGAACTTGCCGACCAAACTTATCATCGGTAGCCCCAGCTCCAGCGGCCTTTAACACACTAGACAGCGTAAACTGATTAGGTTTCAGTCCAAGGCGAAGCATCTGAAGGAACAAAATAATAGCATTTTCAGGCTGATCATTCTGAGAATAGCCGGTGATTAAGGCAGTCCAAGTAACCATGTCTTTGACAGGCATTTCATCAAACAACTTGCGAGCATCGTCCAAACAGCCGCATTTCGCGTACGTGTTGAGAATGGTGTTTTGCATAACAATATCATTTTTAAACGCAGAGCCAAGGATATGGGCATGAACAATTCTAGCTTCTTTAAGTTTCTTCAAGTGCGTGCATTTCTTGAGCAACGTATTATATATGCTTCTATCGGGTTCCAAAGAACCGCGGTGAATGAGGTCGAGAACATGAAGCCCCGTACCAGAATCATGCTGGCTATCTCGGAGAAGATCCTTATCCTGGATTATGCAAGATGAAGATGGGTTTAATTCAAAGATGTCCGAGTACACTGTAAAATTCTGTGCAGTACTAGTGGCAGTGCAAAATTGAAACTGCAACTGCGTCGACATTGAGACATGGACAAGGCCAAAGTATCTTTTATTTGCATTTGAGAGACAGAAAGCAGCAGCAGATTTACTACTACAATACTTGAACATAATTTATCAGAATTCTATTATCTCCAAGTTGGTAAAAGATAATACATGAAAAAACTTGTTAAAAAATACTGCTGGTGCCGAGTTGTTATTACAAACCTCCAGGCCCAGCCGAGGCAGATATCCAAAAATAAAAAAAAGATTTGTTATAAGTGGTGGTCGTTCTGGAAGGTTTGTAGGTAAAAACACCAAATAATAATAATAATAATAATAATAAAAAGGTTCGTACGTAAAGACACCAAATAATAATAATAATGAATAGTTATCAGTGGTCGTTGTTCTGGGAGGTAGAACAATGTGATGGTGGTGTTAAAATCATTGTTTTCAGATAACCCCATGGTGTCTTTTCACTCTCTCCTACAGGTTACTGAAACAAATTGACAATCTCCCCCTCCTTAATACAAAACACGGCACTTTAGCGCAATTAACTCGAGTGCGCTAATTGCCAAACTTACTCATACGACAGGGTAAGGTAAGGCGCCGCGCCAACAGGCCACGGCCTGAGCCGCCCCCATCTCCAACCCACCCCCCCCCCCCCCCCCAAACAAAAAAAAGTCTGTCTCTCTCCCCGTGTTTTCTCCATTCTTTTATACCTAAGCTATAAAGCTAAAGCCGCTCCTTCTCCACTCCCTATTACCGCCCAAAACACACCATCTTGCCAGTTTCCTTGCCCTTCGTCTTCGTCTTCCAGTATTAAATTCCCACTTCAGACCAATAAATTCAAAGCCATCATAGCCAACTATATTGAACCAACGCCTGCAAGTCAAAGAAAATGTTTCCCAAACTGACATCAAAGGCAAACCACCCAGAACAGGCGTCACGACCCAATGCCCTCGACTTTATATAGAAATTCACAATGCCTATATGACAAATTACCTGATCCAGTTGCCAGGCTCAATACGATTTGTCAATTGGTGCCACCACCCAACACCATTACACCAATTTAGAAGACTGACTCTGGCAGGCGCTGCAGCAACCTTTTCAAAGTTTAGGCAGAAAGATGTGGGAGGCGGACCAGTGCTGAACTGCTGATAGCATTTTGACTGGGAGGCTTCACTGACATCTGGCAATGATTATGAGATAAATCTTCCAGAAATAGCGTACTATGTACTTAAGACAGTTGTCTTGTCAAGGGCATACTACTAATTAAGAGAGACCATTAACGAAATGAACTCAATTCAAAACGCAACCATGGATCCATAAATGCATGAATATCCACTTCTTCCAATTTCCTTGTCAAACCGAAACGCACAAGCTATTCAAACTGATTGCCATATAAAATCAACAGCACTAAATTACTCAGGTTTGCAAAGCCATCCTTCCCACATCATCCAAATGAAATTTACATGGCACGTGCGTAACATATAAAGGAACGATATGTGGTTGATAACTAAAGCAATTCATTGATGCATAAATAAAATAGCTTTTAACTATTTCACACCAATCTTAATAGTACCAACAGAATTCGTCAAAAAATCCATTATTTGTCCTTCCTGTAACTTCCTAGATTTCTATACAAACTTGAAAACTTCAACTTACAAATTTTGCACAAAACATTGGGGTGAAGGGGAAGAATCATTTACAGCTCATCAACACGGAGTTTATGACATGCATAAGAAGCCGGATGCTATTTGCTTCGGAAGCAGATGTACTGGGTAGGTTTCGTTGATGCCCCAGTATCTGATACACCTGCTCAAAGATCGGTCGCACGTGCATTGCTATCATCGGATCTGCAGGGTTTATGGCTACTGCCACATCTGTCATCCATGCTAGCTTTCTCGGTGTTTCCTTGCTGATATCACAAGCCAATTGCTGAAGAAGGGCCAGCAGAACTCCTTGACTTAGAGGCAGTGGTACCATTGACAAAATTCCGGGTAGATCAACCTGGTGATACAAGACCAGAATAAAATGTCAACTTCACACAACTCCATCTATGATTTTTGAGCAATCAAAGTGGAGAATAAGCATACAAGTAAAACAATCCTTAAACTATACATATGATAAGGCAAAAGAAATTAACTATGGATTACTGAATGACTTCAATTACAATGCGAAATTAACTATGGATTACTGAATGACTTCAATTACGATGCGAATAAGGAGAATTAGTAAGTTAGCATCCGGGCTAGGACCAGAAACTAAAGTTACATATATTCCTCACTTCTGCATGCCTAAACACCCAAAAAAAAAAAAAAAAAGCATACCTGAGAACATAACCAGGATACAATTGATACATCACTTCTGTGCAGTGCTCCTGTGAATGCCTCCTCATATTTGAGTTCAGCTATCAACCTAGACAGTTCTTTTGTTGGATCCAAAGGTGCCTCGACCTGTTTTATGAAAAATAAAAAAAGAAGTAAACCCCTTAGAGATTTAAAAAAAAAAAAATCCTTCCAATTATTATTCCAATGAAAAGTAAAAATAATTATCTTTTTACTAACAAAGTGTTCTCAAAAGCTAGACCACAACATTAAAAAAAGTTAAAAAGGTGCATACCATCTCATGAAGACCGACTAATGGTCCATTACTCGACTGCGTGACCAAGGAAGTTCCTGTTTTAGTGTTAGCTCCTGCTGCTGCCATAGCTAAGAGCTTACGCTGCCCATCAGCCAATTCTCCACTTAAGGTCTGAGTAACTGATGTTGCTGAATTAATTGCATCCTGCATATGCAAAAATGTCATGTTGTATGCACAAAAGATTATGGTCCTATGTTATTATAGCAGCAAACAATGAGATATTATTTAACTAGACCATCCATGAGCAAAAAAGTTCTGTTAGAGGAGAAAAGATACTTGAGCTAGAATAGGAATTTGGTATGCCAATAGGATTCTCGATCAGGTCTAAGTAGAGATCATAGCTAAAAGACACCCTTTCCTTCTCCCCCTAAGTTTATCAGAATATGAAAGCCTGAAAACCAACAACTTATATATGCCTTATGGCTTATGTATCCACAGTAATAAGAGTAATCATGCAACAGCATGTATGAAAATAGTGTTGAGGTGGCCAGGCCTACACATTCATCAAAATAAGTAAAGACAAATTCTGATATCAGCTCTCCACAAACCAACATAACACAATTTTCAACAGACACGGAAGCACGTAGAGAAGAGGAGGCTTTCAAGCACTTTTACAATATCCAAATCAACGAATCCTATACATCTTTTAAATTCTAAAAAGTCCTTGTAACATAGCATAACATAAAATAATCAAACCATTTCCAGAAGGCTCATAGATTCATCAATTAGCTCATAGTCAAACGAATTTAGAGCTGACATGTGAATATTCTATTAAACGAAGTAACAAAATGATGTGCAAATAACAATAGATAAGTAACAAGAAACATAGATTGCATGTGATCTACTCCATAGCAAATATATCAAAATACTCACATACCCTCAAAGCAATGGCCATGGGAGAATGTGCAGATTCAAACTGCTGTTGAATAGCACTTGTATGTTTGATAAGCCCTTTCTGAAATGTAGAATCGATTTGCTCAAACATTGCTTTGCATGACATCTCAAATGCTGGAATAATTGAAGATTCCAAATTAGACCGCAATGCATCCTGCAAATACAAGTTACACTGTTTAATATCAACATTGAAAAGTACACAGCAAGAAAATCCCACCACAGATAGAGAGATAGAGAGATAGAGAGATAGAGAGAGAGAGAAGCCCTCCGAGAGATCAATTCAACTCACAATTTGGCAGCAAATCAATGATAGCAAAGCAAACTAGGTCTCCAAAACTCTGGCCAGATGGGGATGTACTCAAGAAAACACAACTGAAAGATTGGTAACACAATGATCCATTCTATCCATAGCATTAGGATTTTTTCAGTCATATCTTCTGTGTAAACTTGTACCATATCTCTATATTACATACTCTTATGAACAAATTAAGTATTTAAGTTGAACTTCACTGTTGCCGACGTCCCTTTTATTTTTTAAATATTTTAAATATCTAGGCGAGATACATTTGTGTAATCAGATCAACAGAGATCAACTGTGAGGTTCAGTGAAGGAAACAGTAATTGATACAAGTACTTTAACATGCAATCAATTGAAACCTAAAATTACCTGAAGAGCTTGCTTGCCCGAAGTTTGAAACTGTGCTTGTATTTGCCTGGCCACAGTAGTTTCCAGTTTTGAGCAAACCAATTTCTCTAGTTGACTCACTGCTTTTTCACCCACTCCTTTCTGCAACCAATTAAGAATATGACATTCATTCCACTAATTTCTTTCATTTGCAAAAACTATTATGTACATCCTAAGACCCAATTCATTATGGTGTGACTGTCTAAGAAAATGAACATAAACAAAGCCCATAACTTCAAACCAAATAACCAAATACATCCTGAGACTTGACAACTTTTACCTGGAATGACTCCATAATAGCGGAAGATATGCTTTTTTCCAAAGTTGGAGATATTGCACGAGCTACAGCTGGGCCAACAGCAGCTATTTCCTTCTTTAAGGTTTTCTCAAATATAGCAGAAAAGTCCTTATTTATAGTGTTGGTGATTAAGTTCGTTATCTGCTGCATGCGGTCTCGTTCTAACTTCTCATGTTTAGCATTTTCTTCTTGGAAACGAGCCCACAAGGCATCTGTGTTAGCCTTAACAACTTTCTCAATGCTCCGACCCAGTGATGCCTCCAGTCGTTTGCCTTCTTTATTAACTGGGGCAGAAACCACGGAATTCATTTGTTTTTGGATTTCTTTTTGCATGTTCATCATCTGAAAAATAAAATAAAATCATTAGTCTCAAAGTACAACAAACCACCAACAAAATACACCTATATATGGGACATCCAAAATTAACATATAATCTAAAAAGAAAAGAAAAGGCGGGTTGGGGAGACTTTTACTTTCAGCATTTTTTTCCCCTTTGTGTGGAACAGTTATTTCTGAATAAAAGGCGAGATCATTGAATGATAAACATGGTTATACAATTAAGATTCTGCTAAAATCGAAAAACATATAAATATATAAAGACAAAAATCCACTAAAAACTGAAAGAAGAAGAACCCATCATGACACCCAAAAGGAGGGGAGGGGGAGAGGAAAGAACCCCTAGGAAGGAGGTCAGATACAGAAAAATTCTAGCAAAGAAGTTCTACAAAGGAAAGAAAATGAAAAATTCAATAGAATCACCTGGTTGAGCATGTCTTGCATAGCCAATAACTGAGACATAGTAGCATCAGTGGATGGGGCACCTGAAATGCAAGCTGGTTCATTGGAGGAATCTGCGGAGTTATAAGGACTAGGGGATGGTGAAGATGTACCAGATATTTGAGAATTTTTCCCCTTCTGTTTTCTACCTTTGGTAGCTGGGGAAGGGGATTGCGGAATCACCATGGAAGCTTCTGATGCACCAACCTTTGCAGGTGCATCTTTTGCCATGTCTTGCTCTTCAACCTCTCCATTGTTAGAAGGTCTATCTGATGCTTCAACATCACTAACCTGTCGAATTCCATCCACATTATACGTTCCCATACAACAATCTCTAGCCATCTGAATGCCAAGATCTGAGGCCTGTGAATAAAATGATTTCTCCTTCTTCTCCGTAACAGTAGCATGGGATTCCCTAGAATTAAATTCATTTTTCTGACCACCTGTCTCACCAACAACTTTAACCTCCACCTCAGCACCTTCTGCATCATTGTTGACAACTGCATCTTGAACCTTTGCCTCTCCAACATTCATGCGCTGACTAAACTGAGAATTCTCAGAGGATGAAGTAGCAGTAGATAAAATTTCTGATGGAGTCACAAGATGGGTAGGGTGTTTAAACACTACAGGAGGATCAGGAACCATAGAAATGTCACTTTGCGCACTATTTCTATCACCCCTCCACAAATTGTCACCTGAGGAAGGCACATCAGCCATTTTTTCTTTGGAAGTATTTGTTCTACGGTCAACTGAATAATCAGTTACTGCCTGCTCACCACCATGTTCATTGGGTTGTGGAGATGGCTCAAAACCGTTTGATGGACTTCTATAACCAGATGATTTATGAGATAACCTAGGACTCAAAGGAAGAGGAGGAGATGCCGAGCGGATATTTTCGGCATTACCAGATGGCAGAGCACTTGGCTTAGTATCTGCCCCTGAAGCATTTTCCGACAAACTAGAAACCTCAGAAGAAGGCAAACTTTCAGGACGGCTGGCTATGGGGACACTTTCAGTGCTGCTAGAAAGTATAGGGGGCACCAAAGAAGTAGTACCTACATCGGCAGATTTAGTCCCATGAGATGACTCCAAACTGGCAGAACCATCAGGATTAGCAGCATCAAAAGCACGGGTAGCATTGGAGTCTGTTTTCTCCAACCCTGCATTCTCTAAAGGTGGTGGCAGGCACTGAGACAAGTCCAATGCATACTGCTGAATAGCCTGTGTTTGAACACAGTAAACCTGTACGATGTGTTCTCCATCTGGGGAAGCATCAGTTGTAGTACCAGTAAGACTCAATATAGGCATTGTAACCGTAAATTCAGCTATGTAATCCATGCGAGTTGAGGCAGGATTAGGTCCGTAATCTATGTGTATAGCATAGATAGCATTCTTCTTGGCATTTGCTAGCAGAAACAGGCCTGCGCGGTTAAGTGCAACAACTTGATTGAAGAATGCATCCTCAAGCCTGAGTTCGGCAGAACTCTTCAGCTCTAAAGTCTGAGTGCACTTCCATGATTCGATATCACTAGGCAACAACCAGCCCTCCTCCTCAGCAGAGGCCCATATCTTCAGTTCCCGATTCAAGGGACCCTGTATATTACAAAAATCAACCAAGCGTAAATCCCAACAAAATCGGGACAACAAATATAAAATTGCATAATCATCACTGGTAGATTATTGCCAAAATGTTAACATCGTGCCCACTAGACCAAAAGTAAAAGGCTGGCCTAGTTGCAAAATAATACACACTAGTCACCTCTGAATTTTAGAATGATTATGCAAAATGTTTTCTAAATAATTAAAAATAAGAACCTACCCCTGTGATAAGCACAATGTGCTGTGGATGAGGACCAATCAAAAATGTTACAGAATTAACAGGATGGCCATCGTATGGTCTCAACACAGCAAGTGGTGTAGACTTACGGTCATCCCAAATCTTCACCTGTTGCAAAATACGAATATTTGATGAGTGACAGTATGAAAAGAAAAATCAAATAAATTGGCTAGTGCATATACATTAGTGTAACTACAAAGGATGTGTTTCTTGATTGTTACCATCCATGGTTCAATGATAGAAACAGCCACCTCGATGGGGCCAAGTGCTAGAAAGAGGGAAAAGAAATACTGAATTTCACACTTCCATGGAAAATTACTGATGCTGTAGGTTGCTTTTTTCCCTCTTTCCAGGCTATCTATAGATTAGCTGTAGTAAAGGAATAATGACTACCATGCATCCTAGTTGGTGTAACATTATCAAACATATTTGTTAATCTCACAAGGCCAAACTCCCACTTTGAAGACCCAAAAATTTCTATTCTTATATAGAGGAGCAGCCGTCTCAAGAAGAACATAACATAAATGACCCTAGAGCCAGTAAGAAAGACGGGAAAAAAGAAAAAAAAAAAACACACACCGTGCCATCTAATGAAGCTGAAGCTAAACGGGTAGTCAGCCATTGGCACATTGACAGCTCCGTAATTTCACCATCATGTTTACCAACAAGCTGAACCCCATTGATCAGTTCATCAACGGGACACTTAATAGGTTCCTCGGCTGAAAACCGTTCGCCTTTCCCAACTCTATTGCTATCAATCTTAAGGATCCGATTTCCAATGGCCACCATCAAAATTTCCTGCAAACCAATTCCATAGAAACAATTACAATTACAGGAAAACAATGCAATTGAATATCATACAAAGAAACAAACATGAAGTTGTATTATTACTTGTTTGTGAGGATGCCAACAGATTCTTGGATGGACTGAATCCCCGTCTGCAAGTATCTGAATGGCAACAACAATTTTACCCAAAATTTGAGGCTTATCTTCCTCATCAGGGCCTTCGGTAATATTCCATATAAAAAAGCGTCCATCAACACTTGCACTGCACAACAGAGAAAGTAAATTATTGCAATTTATAAACTAAGCAAGGAAAAAGTGACGGCAAAAGAAAGACTGATAATGGAATTGTAAAGAGATACCTAGCCAAAAGATGAACATCCTCAGCAAAGAAAGCCATATCTGTTACTCTCTATGTAGATAAACAAATGCAATTACCGAAAATGAGAAACATAAAAAGAGAAAACGAAAGTGGAAGAAAGATATGTTAGGGAAGTACCTGAGTGTGGCCACGAAGCAAAGATCTCAGAGCAGTAATGATATTAAGAATGCGAATGTTACCAAGCTTGAGACCGTAGCAAATGTAATTCCTATTAACAGCAATCTGACGGCCAAGAACGAGACCAGGATCCGATATATACTTAGTAATAGGAGTAACTTCAAGTTGAGGCTGAACTTCCCCGTCCAGTCTAACATCAATGTCATAAACCGAATGATTCCCGATCAAGTGCCTTCCTTTGGGAACCTTACTGCTGCGCAATCTGACAGGCGGAGCGGAAGGAATCACAACCGTGGAATCAGACGGTGGAGGGAGAGTAGGACTAGGAGACTGATGTTGATGTTGATGTTGATTGGCGAAGAAGGCCATAAGAAGGTTGTTACCAGAAGAAGAAGAAGTAGAATTAGGGTTAGGGTTATGGGAAGGGGAAGGGGGCTGTGGAATTTGTTGAGGGTATAAGATTTGAGGTCTGTTTTGTTGCTGTTGTTGGAAGAGTTGGTGCTGCGGCGGCGGCGGCGGTGGATAATAGTGATAAGGTGGATATGGGCCAGTTGGTGGAGGATAAGAAGAAGACGGTGTTAAATACGGAGACGGTGATGAAACTGAGGATGGACTCGGAAATGACGGTGACGTCGTTAGATTTGTTGAGTTTGGAATCATATTCATTGGATTTGAACTTGGTTTCAATAGCTTGTTCATGTCAAACCCTCCACTGCCTCCACCACCCGTGACTCCTCCTCCTCCTCCCGCTTGATTTGAAGCCATCGACTAAGTCGATTCGATTCGATTGCTTGAATCGATCCCACCGATTCAGATCGAATTGAATCAAATCCAATTACAACCCTTCTCTTCCTGTGAAGACGACCAAAAGTGGACGATGGGTGAGAAGCCCAATATATATATAAATCTACTCACTGCTTATTTGCTAACCAGCAGTAGTGGATTTTTTTATACATTAAAATGCAGCAGTAGTTGTAGTAGTAATAATAATAGTAATAATAATAATAATAATAATAATAATAATAATAATACCAGGCGGTAGCACCTGCTTGGCTTGCTTTCTCAGATCGAGAGACTGACGGCGAGGGACAGAACGGAGTCTCCAATTTAAACATTTACGTAAAATAACAACATATTACGGATATGTTAATTGGTTAATTAATTCCTCTCAAAAATTAAAATAGTTAATTAAAAAGAATTACATACCTGCATAATTTCTTCCTCTTTTTTCTTTTTACGATTTTCCATATATTTGTATCTGTAAATATAGGGATTAGATTACAAGCTATAAAAATAGGAAAAATACTTATTAATTTATATTTTCCTGTGTCTGTGCCTTGCTTTACTTATTAGATTTATATATACAGCAAAAATTATTTGTTTAATTGGTGACTTCCCCGGTTGGCTCGTAGGCTGCCACCCGGTCACCGAGTTTACCTGACCCGGATGTATGATTTTTTAACGTAAACATGCACCGTGCCTCGTAGCACTGTTGGTCCGCAAAACCTGATCTGCCTTCTTCTATTTACAAAAAGTTTTCTCCTCTCGAAATCATTAACACAACTTTTGGGCAATGCTGACTGCTGAGAAGTATTGACAAATCATCCCTCAATTTTTTGTGCAGTCAGATAAATTTGTCCCGTAACGGTATTCAACCTTTTCAGTATGATAAATACGCATCTACAATATGATATGGATTTCGTTGTTGGTCGGTGGGACCTCCTTTGTGGAATAAGTAAAGATGGAATTACAAATTTTTATATAAATTTATTTTATATAAATTAATATGACATAATTTAATTGATTATATTAAATAAATTTTTACCCATATAATTTATTTTTATTATTTTATATAATATTTCATTAATTAATTTAGACCAAATCAATTTACAGAATCCATAATTTTATTGCCATTTATATACTTATTATAACACAGTAGCTTGCCACTGTAAGCTAAAAACAAAGAAACAAATCTCATTTTTATATATTATCGAGTAAGGAATCCACCATTTTAATAAAGTACAAGATTCATTTATACACACGCGCACACACATATATGTTTGTATGAATGTATGAATGTATATTATGTACTTTATTAAAGTCTAAAAAAACTATTTAAGTCATATAGTTAATCAACATTATACAATTATACTATTAAATCATATGACTTAATAACTTTCATTTACTTTAACAAATCCGTAACTTGAATTAAAACATTTATATATATAATCCTCTATCATGTAAGCACCTTTTTTTTTTTTTCTTCTTATGCGGACACATTATTAAGTAATATGGTCAAATAGAGTTAATACAAACACACTATTAAATCCTATGGCTTTAAAATGAATTGACCATTGACTCTATTAAACCATATGACTTAATAGCACATCCGCATAAATAAAAAATAAATAAATAAATAAAGACGCTCCTAAAAGGTCCAATATCTTCAACCTTATTGAAGTCTGGAACAAATTAATAATGGTGTAATATACTCCTACAATGTTGTATATTCACACTATTGTTAAATCGTCCCGGACTTTGATCTTAAATTGGAAAATTTTCTTTTATATATATGAGTGAACTTCCATTAGGAACCCTAATTATTTTAAGCTTAAGGCTAAGTTAAAAGACCAAAAAAAAAAAAAAAAAAAACATTGACACGAATACTACAATAAAATTTGTATTTTTTCAATTTATTCCTAACTTTAATACGATCAAAATCTCTGATTGAGAAGTTACACACACACATTCTTAGGCGCGAGCGCCTTCATTTTTTTATTTAGACAAGTTATTAAGACATACGATTGTATAATTAGTTGAATGATGATTCTATTAAACCACATAGTTTAATAGTAAATTGAAACAAACTCCATTATTATGACTTAATAACATGTTTGCAATGAAAAAATTATATAAACACCCACGATAAAATGATATATATGTGTGTGTCTTTATATTTATATATATAGAGAGAGAGAAGAATCCTTTTAACTTAAAATTTTGATTTTAGCTTTATAGCATCCATGCATAATTTAACAGCTTACACTTAGTACACACCATAGTAGATTTTATGTTTTAACCAAAAGAATAAAAAATGAAAAAAATGCAACATACACCGTGTTACTCTTTTCTTTTCTTTTCTTTTCTTTTTTTATTCTTTTCTTTTCCTTTTTTTTTTTTACTTTCAACAAGTTGCTAATTCATTTAACTATAAAGGCGTCAGCACAACTCTTACATTTACAATCAAATAGACAGAACATCAGGAAAGATTATACAGAAACCAAACAATTCTGAATTTGTACGTATAAACAACTGTCCAATAACCAAGAAAAAAGAACACTGAAGAATATTATAAACCATAGGCAAATAAACAGGCTCCAATCAAGTTGGTAAAATAGGATATCCTCAACTTTCAACTGCAACAACCTCCAGCTTGAGAAGAAGAGCCATCTCTGCCTCCCGATGGCCCTGGTATTCCTCCATATCCAACCTTTATGCCATAGGACTGCCCGAGAAAAGAAATAAGAAGTATCACATGAACATTCAAATTGCTCCTTGGGCTACCGTGAATATATAATATAACCACTTAGCATTAAGATCTTGTTAAATACACCTATCAATTGTCCATAAAGTAACCACCCATTCAAACACGTTTTAGGATATGATCATTGTACATTTCTAATAGCAACCAACCAAAGCTAAACATCCTTTGCACTGTGGAGAGTAATTTAAGGTCAAGTGGCAGGCAAATTTTGCTCAAAAAGAGTAGGAAACTCAACCAAAAGAGAAGTACGAAATAAGAAAGCCTATACGTTAACTAGAAGATACAACAATTAAAAAGACTTCATAAAATGAAAGGTAGACAACAGAAAAAAATAAATTTTAAAAAGAAGAAGAAGCAAACCTCATTCGATACATCAAAAACTCCATCCTGAATTTTCTTGTATATTGTTGCAGCAGTTTTTATAAATGCCTGCACAGAAATTTTTACTGTAAAAAGGGCCAAGACATAATAGAAACAAGATAACAAATCCCAATGTTGATAATTGGTGTGCAGGATAAGGATTTGTCAGAAAACATTCTCAATCACAAAAAGTACCTCCTCAACATTCTGAGCAGTTTTTGCAGAGGCTTCCATGAAGATCAATCCATGCTCCTTTGCAAACTGCTCACCTTCCTCTGTACTCACAGCCCTTCTATGAGCAAGATCACACTTGTTACCAACGAGCATAATAGTCATGTTTGCATTTGCGTGCTGCCTCGCATCCTCCAGCCAGCTAGCCAAGTGATTAAAAGTTTCTCTCCTAAAGATCCGAGCAATCAAAAGGGGAGGCACACGTCAATAGCTATGGCTCATTATTAAAACCAAAGTAAATTACGTATATTTAAGCAAGACTCTTGTAACTGCTGGGAGCCAAATTCGAGGCAAAGGTTTCTTTTAGGAGCATCACAATGCTAAACAAATAAAAAAAAAAACGAAAAAAAGTCCAAGCCAAGGATATTAGCCAAACAATAATACTAGGAATTCCAATATTTGGACCCAATTTGTATCCCAACTACATGTGTCACCAAGAGATCAAATGAGAAGCAATATTCAAGTGAATAAAAGATACCTGGTAATATCATAGACAAGTAATGCACCAGCAGCCCCTCTATAGTAAGACCTGGTAATAGATCTGAAGGACTCTTGACCGGCCTGCGGAAACGAATCATTAATATATATATATATGCTGAATGAATAGTAAACTACTAAATCGTTTATTGAAATAAAATAATCGAAGTAGAGAGAGAAACCGTGTCCCAGATTTGGAGTTTGATCGGTTTGTTATCGATGGTGATCATTCTGGCCCCAAATTCAACTCCTATAGTTAGGTCGTGAACTGGCTGAAACCGCTTATCGGTGAATTGGAGAAGAAGACATGATTTACCAACTCCTGCAATCAATCATCAAAATATATTTGGACATGTATATGTATATATTTTTAACGAATCGAATAGTTCAATTAAATTAAAAAAAAAAAAAAAACTTAAACAGGCTATTATGATCGATGATTAGGTTGAGATAAGACTATTACCGGTATCGCCGATGATGATGTACTTGAAGAGGTAAGCGTACGACATGTTTGTTTGATTGATGAGGACCGATCAATTTATTTATGAATTTCACTTTGATTTAGAAGAGGAGGAAACGAGAAAGGAAACGATTTGAAACAACTAGAAAATAATAAGAGAAACAGAATTATTTTTAACTACTACTAAAGCGTGTTTATTGGTTTTTGGTTTAGTTTTTCCAGCGAGGCAATATCCACTTGGAGGCCTCGCTGTCATCTTGCCGCTAGAGTGGGCCCCACCCCATTCTTGGGGTAAGTTTCGCATCGTAAATTATTTGTAACGTTCAGCTTCTTTTTTTTTTTTTTTTAAATATCTACTGAGTCTTCAACATGAAGATAGAATTTGGCTTTTATTATATTTATAGTTTGCGTTAATCAAAGTTGACTAACCCAACGGCATCCCCGGGCCCTAGAGTTGTATTAATCAACCGGGGGCAAAACTCCATTATTTGACTTTTGATTGTAGAGCCGTAGAAAGAAAGCTCAGAATTCATTGACATGCATAGAAATTGTACAGTCCGAACCTGAGACGGTGACTTCACCAAGAAATATGTTGTTGAAAGCCACATCAGTTCATTTATTGGCTACATTTTTAAGCTATACTAGGTAAAGGCAGATTCACCTCAATCAAACGGTGGAGACTCAAGCTCAGCTCGAGAAAATTATTTTGAAAAAAATTAAAGATAAAATTATTTGAGTCACTAATTAGCCCTAGTTAAATTTATAAAAATAGTCTCATAAATTCATAAATCCATAAAATTTTAAATTTTAAATTTGTGCATTATAAATACCCATACTTTAATTAAAAAACAAAACCACGACAATATATATGGGTGGTTTTGCTATTATTTAATTTAACCAATATCACAATAGCATACATGGATGATTTTATTATTATTTAATTTAGCCTACATTAAATATATTAAAATAACATTTAGCCCCGATATTTTTCAGAATCCGCCGCGGAGACTCGGGGACTGGGAGGACATCCAGCTTAGCTAGCTATCCTCTGCGTTTTGATGTTTCTCGCTTTAATTGTCATTTTCATTCTTCTCATTGGGTTTTAATTATGGCTTGGCTTTGGGGTGCTATATGAATAATCCTCTTTTTGCAATAAAGAGCCTATTCCAAGTTACACCGCCGCGGGAGCCAAATGTTAGACTACACTTTATGAGCTAAATATATTTGGGAAATTAATACCGTGTTGCAATTTCTTCTTAATTCGGCCCAATATTCAGAATGTAAATGTTTAAAAGTACCAATGCAATGTCACGTTCACTAAAGCCCAGAAGAGAAATGAGAAATCAAAGTTATTTCTTCTGTCTCACTGAAAAACTGATTTTCCTAATGGAGAATTCAACTTACCCTATTGTTCGAAAGAGAATAAAATACTTATAATATCTCTCTATTTTTCACAGTCAGGCCCCAGACTCGGTCTCGGCTTGAGCCTGAGCAACGACAATCGGGCTCCTAACATAGTGTTTTCCATCTGTCCAAGTAAGCCCCCCGAATCTATAGTTATCAGGTGCACCAGACCACTTTGGTTTCAGAGTCACCTTGAAGCTCTTCTCTTCCCCAATTTTCTTAAATGTCAAGATTTTGGGTTCAACAGAAACTGAGATTCCAAGTGGTTCACGGACACTGGCTGCATAATTGCTTGGAGATCCAACATTCTTCAGTTTTCGAGTCAATGTCACGGAGCCTGAGATCATAGGGACAGAAATTGAAGGGTAGTTAAAGTCCTCAAGATTAGCTGATTTCCGACATTCATATTGACTTCCAAAGAACCGTTTAATCGTGGTCTGGTTGTACCCAATGGAACAAAGAAAGCCCAAGTAATCATCTTCGCTTAAGTCGTAGACCAATCCTGGATCCATGGCACGATTTGGTCTAATGTGACCAGAACCATAACTGAATGGTGTTGCCTTCTTAAAGGATCCATCTCGCATTGGATTCACAGTGTTGTCCCTTGTTCTCGCAGTGGTCATGATAGCAGATCTAATTGCAGACGGACTCCAATCCGGGTGTGCTGTCTTAAGGAGCCCAACGACACCAGCAACATGAGGGCAAGACATAGATGTGCCTGACATAATGTTATAAGGAATCCTGCGTGTATCATAGGGTAGTTCTGTCGGGCCTATTGCTCCAGTAAAAGCAGCTATGATATTCACTCCTGGTGCAGTGATATCAGGCTGCAATGTTGATAGATATAATAAGAATGTTTAAATTAAGGGTCCTCCAATCACCAATTTCAATGCAAAATTAATTTGAAACCAAGATTAAAGAAGAACCTTGAGGATCTCTGGTGTAATCTTGTTTGGCCCAGCAGAGGAGAATGATGCCATGAACGGAGAGGGCTTCGCATTCAAGTGTGTTGATGGTGGCGTAATGTATCCCATCGGATCGCTGTGACCGCATCACAAAAGTCATAAGATGATTGACAAAACATTCATTCATTCATACATATACATATTCCTGAATGGGATGGAGGGAGTGATATACGTACTCTGAAGATTTGATGTAGTCCAAGACTTTAACACCATCTTTATAAGTGATCTGTGATGCTGGGAGGAAATGAGGATCTGCAGTAATTTCATTACCGCTGGGCTTATCATTGCAAAGGATCATCCCTACTGCACCAGCCACAGCTGCTTGTCTTCCCTTGTCCACTCTTGCAGTGTCACCCCTAAGACAGACCAAAATTTTACCCTTAACCTTTTCATGATCCAGTGTTCCATTCTTGCAGAGAGATCTGTGCGTTGAATAATAATAACAATAATAATCAAGTTAATGACAAATAAAATGATGTATAATAAGACACTATGTTAAAGGTAATAGTGGAGAATTTGTTCTTACGCGGCAGTATCGTCTGCATTTGCAGCTTTAGCCTGCAAGCCAGTGATAAGTGGATAGAATGTGTCATTTGGAAGGGATTTGGAAAGGCTTGTTCCCTGTTATTAATGAAATATAAAAAAATGAATGATTATGACAAAGAGACAACATGTAGAAAGTAGGGAAGGAGATCAAACGATCGAACAGTTTGTGAATCAAAGGACAAACTTTGAATCGCTGCCCATTTCGGAGTTCAACGAAACTCTGGAACTCCCGGTCCAAGGTGCTTGCACCAACAGTGATGATCCAAGGTGAAACATTAGTAACGGTTGCAGGTTCTGGTCCAGAATTTGCGGCGGAGCATACAACAACAATGCCGTGCTTAACAGCATGAAATGCCCCAATGGCAATGCCATCATTAAAGTAATCAGCAGGATCCCCACCCACTGAGACAGAAATCACATCAACTCCATCATGTATGGCCATGTCAAATGCTTTCAAGATATCAGCGTCAAAGCATTGGCCGTCAGAAAGTTGAGGCCAGCACACCTTGTAAGCAGCAACTCTGGCCTTAGGAGAACCACCTTTGGCAGTTCCGTTGCCCATGCCGAAGACATTTACTCCTGGAACTAAATTGCCACCTGCTGTTGATAAAGTGTGAGTCCCGTGTCCTTCATAGTCACGCGCAGTGTTATTGAAATTGACGGAAACGTTGTGCTGTTTTACATAGGCAGCATAAGCTTTGTTGAAGTATCTTGCTCCAATGAGTTTCCTAATATTAACATAATTATAACATGTCAGGATACATATATCTTTCAATGAAAGAATTAAATCTAACTTTAGGTAGCTGCATGCAGATACAATTTTATTTTTTATTCAAGTTTACCGTGTAGATTCATGAATATGATTTTATTTTTTGTTAATTGATTAATATTTTCTAAATCACCAACAAAGATCAATGTTAAATATGTAAATACAGTAAAACCTATCTGTAGTCATCCACATATCATAAAAATAGTCATCCACATATCATAAAAAATTTTAGTTTTAAGGAACTTGCCACTACATTGTAAAATTTATCCGTATATTCTAAAAAAATCTGCTATGTTATATTAAAAGTTTAAGATGAAACAAAATATTTCTTTTAAAGTTGATTGGGATGATAATTAAAATATTTCTTTTAAAGTTGATTGGGATGATAATTTATAATCGTATTTATGAAATTTGTATTGGGAGAAAAGCGTAAAGAGAATACAAACATTTAGACTTTTACGATGGCTTTGAAACAACTATGCATATGTTAATTTTTTGGAACAATGTCTATCTAATTTATCAATGTCTGCATATTATATTTGACCCATTTCCTTAATTGATGATTAATGTAGTGCATACTTTACCTCTATACCACTTGCATTCAGAAAAAAATACGACTATGCAGAGATTTTACAATACATATATTAACTTAGATGTGTACATAATAAATATGAGTTTTTTGCATGTTAATACCGATCCTTAGAAATCAAAATATTATCCTAACTAACTTTTAGTTTTGCATATATATTTTTATGCCATTGCTGATGGATCCTGTAAATTGTTAAAATCTGAAAAAACCTATTAAACCATAGGGTGTAAAGTGTAATAGCTTCTCAGCGGGGCATGCTCTTGTATTCTAGTTAATGTTTTCTCTTAGCTATATGGTTCGTGTAAGGGTGAAATTGAGCATAATCTTATCAATACACTATGTATATCAATTGATTTCTAATTAGGAATTCATTGTTTTGATATGGTAAGGAATCTCTTACTTTAATATAGTAATAAAAAAAATTTAACATTTATATTTTAGTCTATCCCTAAATATTTAATATAGTATAAATTATCCAATATGGATCCTGAACTTTAACAAAGTTTAGGAAAGCTTTTGGTCTATTGGTGTAATAATTTTTCCCAACTTTAATTCTGAATTAGATCAGTGCTCATAGATTACAGTGGGTCGGGGATGTGCATGTGGGGCGGGGCGGGGCGGGGCTGACCTGTTGCAACGAACGCCCTCTTTAGTGCTATTTTGACATGTACCTTTCCATCTTGATGGAACGGGTCCATATCCTTCGTCACTGAAGCTTTTTGATTCGGGCCAAACACCTACCGAGCCGCATTTAGTTTATAATGAGAAATCCCAGATAAATAACAGAAACCCTTCTCCAGTATATTACGTCAACAAACAATTGAATTATATAAAAATGAATAAATAAATGGCGTATATACCAGTATCAAGGTTTGCTATGATTATATCTTCACCGAATCTGCCCTTTTCCCATGCGGAACTGGAATGGATAACCCCGTTGTTTTCAAGTAACATAAAATCCCACGAACGTGTTGTATGTAATTTTTTTCCTTTGTTAGGGAAGATTGATACAACATCTGGGTGCTCTGAACATATATATATATATATATATATATAAGTTTAATTATTCTAAAATAAAATATGTTAGCAGATAAATAACTATTAAGTATAAAATGCATTTGTAGTTTACTTGCAATCTCGGCTGCCTCTTCTTCTTCAAGGGTAGCAGCAAAACCATTAATGTGGTTCTGGTATGAGTAAAAGATTGCGTCTCTGGCCTTTTCAGTACTGCATGCATGTAGCAACAAGTACAGATATATACGAGGAATAAAATTGAAAGGTGATATCAAACTAAATTGCATTGCATATATATATATATATATATATATAGACACACACACACACACACACACACACACACTGTGTACCTTCCCAAGAATGATCCAAGAAACTCATGATGAGAATCCGTTACACGATCAAGATCAGACGTCGTCACTTCTGGGCCATAAGCATGTGACCCCAAGTATACCACAAAAGACTTTTTATACAAACAGATAAGAGAAACAAAGATTAGATTAGTTGAAAACCAATAGTTGCATGTTACGTACGCTCGACCATTAATAACTAAATTAAAGAGAGCAAGTACCTGTTTGATTGCAAAAGAAGGCGGCGCCTGGAACAATGAGATTAGAGTGTAACAAAGGACAAACAATGAAAGCTTTGAGAATGGAAACCACATTGTCATTGTGGTGTGGTTTCAGGTTCACAAATTAAAACAATAATGAAACCAGTAGTTGAGTTGTGTGAGTAATTACAAATCGCTTTTGCTGCGATGCGACTTGTTTTGTAAAACAAAGTGAGATGATCAGAAATATCAGCATCCCCTGATTTAAGCAGAGAAGATACTGCATCTCTCTATGACTCTATCCATTACTCTCCCTCTCTAACTCTCTCTCTCTATATGTTAGTAGACAAGTCAGATGCCCAGCTGTTTCAATTTTCAAACAGAAGAAGTTAAAGGAGAATCCTAGAATTAATGGAATCATTCAGAATAGGAATGAAGTTCGATTTAGGAGGACAGGTCACGGACGTCTGTTTTCTTCGGTACAAAGATATTTACTCATTAATTAAAATCCAATCAAAATTAGAATAGTTGGATATGAAGATAGTGGCAATCCAAATAGTTGACGTTGGCCATTAATCTACAATTACAATTTGTACACAGTAATTGTAATTGTTGTTACAGTTTATTTTCTTTTACGTTGCTGATAATTGTTATTGTTAATAAGCGCAAAAACAGACATAGAAATTTTTTTTTTTTGAAGAAAAGTTAAAATAATTTGTTTATCTATCAGCCCTTGTATTTGAACAGATATATATATATGCACTCCAAAAAATATCCTAATACTCATCTACTAAATTTAAAATATTAAATTCTATTTTATACACTCTTTAAAATGTTAAAAAAAAATTCACTAAATTTTTTTAAATTAATTATCTTTATTTACTCTACGCACTCATAAAATTACTATAAACACTCTTTTTTCTTAAAAAAAAAAAATTATTTAGTTAGACGATCAATTACTACATTAAAAATCAATTTACTGGCCTCTTAAGTGTTAACCACCATACACGAATTAGTCAATTTTATAAAAATGGCTGTCTCCGGCGGTTTCAAATCCAGCAAAGTTATTCACCAGATATCCAGCTGTTGGCAGCCCTGAGTATCAATTGTTGTTAATACCAGCAGCTGAAAATTATAAATAATTGTACTTTCTATACCCTATACTGCAGCGTATAAAACACCGGTAAATTGGGATGTCACAAGTGGATTGTTAAGCCTTTAATTATTTCTCTAAGTTGAATTGACAATGGGGATATTGTGAATTTTTCTCCTACTAAAATCAATATATATCATTTATCCATATTATTTTTATAATAATTAATTTTTCTGACACTATAATTTTACAATATTATTTTTATTTTTAAAAAACTTTATTTATATTTATTATTAATTAAATAAATCACGTAAATAAAAATTAAAATAAAAAGATTTAAATATTAAAATAAGAAATATAGGTTTCGTTGTAATAACAAAATTAATAGTAAGATATTTTTTCTTATAATTTTTGTTATTTTAAAACTTTTTTCTTATAATAAATATATATTTTATATTTTCAAGACAAAATATCAAATAAATGACCCGTTTATCCCTCATTTCCCTTAAATTTTTTGTTACTATAAAAACAGTAGAGGATAAGTGGTATATATTAATTTTAGTATTTGACAATCTCCCTTGATAATATAATATCATCATAAGCGACAATCAATTGTCAATTTCAACATAAAAATTTCAGAGAAAGAAAGTTGGGTCTCTTACGAAGCAATAATAATTGAAGTAAAAAATCATTGATTCATTGTGTTATAAACTAAAAAAATAAAAGGATCCCTAAAGTAGGAAGATATTTTAAAATATTTTAGGGAGTCTTTTAATTTTTTGACCATATTATTTATTAGAGTCTTATCTAGTATGGAATTAGAGTACTTTTTTGTTGTTTAGGTGGGATTCTCTCATCTGAGTTAATATAGGTAGTGCATATGCTCTATTATAAAATGAGTGCTTATGTAAAATTTTAATAATTTATTTCAAAAAAGTTTATATTTCACAATAGGAATTCTCTAAAACATTGTTTTTCATTTATCCACCATGTTTCTGCTATGATATTTGGCATCAGAGCAAGAATCATTTCTAATCACTATGCCAACGACGATCGGAGATCGAGCCCCCTAACAATAGAAGTTACTAAAATTGTTGTCCAAACGAGTGTGTAAGAAGCCGCTTTCCTAATGACGATTAGGGAGCAAGGTGTCATGGACCGCAATCATGACACTCAAGATATGAGTTGCTTGTACGCTAGTATCGACATGGTTGTGTTGATTGTAGGAGATGTGCTTCAGAAGCGTGCGTGTGGGGGAATATAGTGGTCTTAGATTCTTTAGAGTTCAGGCAGGCCGACCTGGTTGAGTTTGGGGAGCTTGTCGTTGGTCAAGGACTTAACATTGAAGAGGAGTCTAGGCTAGCCCTACACACACTGGTTGGAAACTGGAGCCGTTCTCCTGATGAGCCCTACACACACTAGTTGGCGAAACCAGTTGATATTGTGCTACTTCCACTAGGCCTACTCTCGTAGTATGGGATGTAGGAGTGCTGCATGGGCTCATAACCTCTCGTCCCGTGACAGAGGGCTCTAGTATAAAAAGATAGTACAATCATTGTACAAGATCTATTCTAACAACTTCTACTTGAGGATCTGATTCATGAAGACTTCAACTTGGGGAACTGATTTGTGATTTGATGGGAGGTCTTGCCAGTAGCAAGAATCAAGATCAAGGCCATAGAGGTACTAGTGTGCCTGTAACACACAGTACGATGACTTAGAGACAGGTTGTTGACTATCCACAGAACTCATTGTTATGAAGAAATTGAAGGTGGGCGTTCTAAATATCAAGATTCATTATTCTGATGACCCCTCGTCTTGTCAAAGAAAACTTAAGGACGAGTTTTTTTTTTTTCAAGTAGAGGAGACTGATGTAGTACGATGTGTTAGGCCTTATCATTTTAGGAAGTCTTTTAATTTTTTTCAACTAGATTTTTTGTTAGAGTCATATTTGCTATGAAATTAAAGTATTTCCTTTCTTGTTTAAGTGAAATTCTCTTGGTGGGTTTGCTCTATTATAATTTTAATTTATTTTTCTCAACTTGTGTTTCATTTATCTACCATGTTTTCCGCTACATTAATCACACATACGTCATCAAAATTAAATTATTTCGGACATATATATTGAGTTCCTCCTTAAGGCATTGGGAAGAAAGAAATTAGAGTTCAAGCACAAGAGAATTGCATGATGATTGAGTGTGCTAAATGGGTGTTCCAAGCAACAATTTACATCATAATTATTTTTGTATAAATTTTACAGCAACTTGTATCTGTTTTTTTTTTTTTAAATATGAGTATTCAAAATAATTTTTAAAGTGCAAATAACATCTTGCCAACCGTAAGATAACTTTTGTATGGTTGGACGTTTGTATGGTTGGACCATGTGACTCGGGATCAAGATCAACTAATAATTAATAAATTTGGTACACAAAACTGGACTGAAGTAGATTGAGTCGAATTCGAATTAGAGCCTATTTCTGCAGTTATAGTCAGCCGTACGTCAAGCACAAAGTGAATGCATTTGCTTTGATTTTAATTTTTCCTCTTGTCGATGTCTTGCCATTGCTTAACTTTACCCATTCTTTTTTGGTTGTCGATATGTACAGCTAGTTTGGAGCGATGTTGTGACTACTAAGTGTGTAATAATTTGCAAATACTAAAATTAATAAGGATCGCGCATACCAAAACTGGTCGCGTACTAGTGAGGCTCGTTCGAGTTTCCTTAGGTATTATACATGCCTTTTGCCTCGTATGTTTATGAAACCTAATTAGGTTTGTAACTAATGCGTAATTGTTCATCTTTCGCAGGAATATATATGGACTGTCACACATGATCATGTTTGATGGATGTTATAATTAATTACCATATGCATCCCTACATATATGTATATATAGAGAGAGAGGTTGAGTTCTTTCAGCTTAAAATTTTTAAATTAAATTATATTTTAATAAAATGAAAGAGAGAAAATCCAAAAATGAATGAGGACCTGTAAAACCCAAGCAGATGCTTTGGCTCTATCTATGGAAATATTTGTAAGAAATAACAAATGCCGCTCTTACTCTAGGCTCTACCTACGACCTGTGCCTCCTCTCCATGAAATGGACCTTCTTCTGTCCTGTAATTAGTCTATGCTCTTTATATTGTATATAGGACTATCTATCCGCTTTTAATTAGCTGCTCCCGCACTTGAGAAAAAAAAATATATTCTTTATTTTGAAGCAGGTTGGATTGCATGCAGCAAGAAAATTAAAGCAACATTTGGTTGGATTATTGAGAGATATCTATTGATGATTTCTGCCTCTGCCTGGCTCCCAGAATGCCGTCTAAGAAGTGTTGTCAAAGACTGTTGGCTATCTACCTACTTGCATCAAGGGAGTCATGCAGATGCAGACTGTCTTTGTCGCCATCGCCCACCTTCCAATTTTTATTTATGTTTGGGTGATAAAATAGGGCAACTAGAATCAAGTTTTCTTTGAAACTTAATTTTGATCGTCTCACCACTTAGAGCGGCCTAGAGGAAAATTGGCGAACAGGAGTAGACAAGGAGGCAATTGAAACTGGGGACAAACCTGGTCAAAATAACCTTTCCACCTCATCTAAAAATCTAAGGATTGAGGTTTTTTTCGAAAACCCACAACTCCATTAGGGAGTAAAAAAAGTGGACTCTTATCCAAAAAGCTCATGATTTAGAGGAGACAAGGAGAAGCCCTATCCAAAAACCCACTTCACCAAATTCCAAGGGAGAGAGACTTTGAACTCTTATAAAATTCCCAAACGGCAAAATGATAAGGTTCCAGAATTTTGAATACCCTTGACCCCTATGTAATCTTAGGAAATTTGAAGCTTTATCTTTTATTCCCTTTATCCCTTTTATTTTTTGATCATCATCCCTCCTTATCATCATCATTTCTTATATAAGGGAGAGTTTCTTCTAACCTTTTTCTTTTTAGTTACCTTAATTGATTCTCTTTACGTAAATATTCATATATCTTGTTATCATGTGAAAATATGTGATATTGACATGAGTGCCGAAAGGTTAACGCTGGAAAAACATTCGGCACCCCTGACTGTTCTTCTAGTTGTAGGTACTCGCCAAGATAACATATTCAAATGCTAGCGTTGGAAACCAGAAGGTAGTCCACACCAACACAACCAGGTTTTAGTGTCAACATTTTGGCGCCATTTGTGGGGACGGTCCAAAAAGCCAACTTGTTGTCTCTGTCAAGTTTTCATCTGGGCAAAGCGAAGGCAGAATACTATCATGCACCAATCGAAGCAAGCTCTTCTCTAGTTTCGAATTCACGCAAAAGAATTGAATTCAATTGTTAATAACTAACCAATGTTGACAATCACGAGCTTCATATCGGTAAAATCTGTCTCTCATTTTCATTTCTACTTGTATTTTCGATTAAATTGATGTAATTACTTTCAACTTACTTTTTTATATGCGTGATATATTGCATTGAATGATTTCACATCTCACAGCCTTGGTATCGCTTGAATTTGTTTCCCTGTAAGTATAACGATGGTCAATTTTACTTTAATTCTCAGATTCAATCATGCAAACTGCTACAAACTGTTTGTTTAAATCGTAAATTTGGTAAACTTGTGCATGATTGACCGTTTAAACAAGCATGCATTCAGTATTATGTGCGTAAAATTCATCTTAGCAACTTCAATTCTACGTGCATTAGTCAATGAAAATCATGCAATCACTTTGGTTTCTTGATGGTGAACTAAATTACGGTAGATCTATGCTATAGTAGTAGATCAAACCAAGCAATTAGCTTGAATCTCTTAAATTTTTAGAAAGAATCTAAGGGGATATATGTTGCCCTATACATCTAAATTGTGAACCATTTCGTTATTTCTTGGTCTTAATATATGTATAAACTAAATGGTCAAATGTCTCTTTACTTTCTAGTCGTGGTATTGCATTCGCTAGATTTCTTACTCAAATCATCAGATTGAGAGCACAATTTCCTGATTTTCTTATTAAAAAATTAGACTTGATAATGCTGGTGAATTTACATCTAAATTTTTTAACGATTATTGCATGTCTATTGGGATTGATATTGAGCATTGTATTGCATACACTCATACAGAAAATGATTTAACTGAATTTTGGATTAAGTGTTTACAATTAATTGCAAGACCATTAATTCTTAGATCAAATTTGTCTTTTTCATATTGGGAACACACAATACTACACGTTGCATCATTAATCCGCATTTGACCAAGTTCTTATCATATATATTGACATTCACAACTTGTTTTTGGTCAATAACTAAATATTTCTCATTTAAAAATTTTTGGATGTACCGTTTATGTCCCAGTTGCTCTCCTACAAAGAAATAAAGTGGGTTTGCAACGAAGACTTGGAATTTATGTTGGTTTCGATTCTCCATCAATAATTAGATACCTTGAGCCTTTAACTGAAGATATTTTTACCGCACGATTTGTGGATTGCCATTTTGATGAATAAGTTTTCCCATTGTTAGGGGGAGAAAAGATAACAATAAATGAACGACGTGAGATTACATAGCATGCATCATCATTATCTCATCTTGATCCTAGTTCAAATCAATGTGAACTTGAAGTTCAAATGATCATTCATTTGCAAAATATTACAAATCAAATTTCTAATACATTTATTGATTCAAAAAAAATAATTGAGTCACATATTCTAGTTGAAAATGCCCCAGCACGTGTTGAGATCGCTGAAGGACAACATGAAAAAACTAATGAAAGTAATGTACATCTAAAACGTAGAAGGCCAATTGGCTCAAAAGATAAAATTTCTCGAAAGAGGAAAACACAAGAAAAATTACCTACTAATCAAATAACAGAGACTGATTAATCAAATAGTATTCATCCCGTTGACTTAAAAGAAGAAAATTTACCAACAATTGAAGAAGTACCAATTTCTCCTTAAGAGAAACAAAATAATGAAATTATGATTGGTTTTGTTGGTACAGAAAAATCTTGGGATTTAAATGAAATAATTATTAATGATATTTTTTCATTCATTGTTACTCTTAATATTACAAATGATGATGAGAATCATGATCCAAAAACAGTGAAAGAATGTCGATAGAGATATGATTGGCCAAAGTGAAAAAATGCTATTCAACCAGAGCTAAATTCACTTGCAAAAAGTAAAGTATTTGGACCAATAATCCTGACACTAGAAGATGTCAAACCTGTTGGTTATAAGTAGATATTCGTTAGAAATGAGAAAAATGAAATTGTGAGATATAAAGCAAAATTGGTAGCACAAGGTTTTTCTTAAAGAACTGAAATTGATTATGAAGAGACATATTCTTCTGTTATGGATGCAATTACATTTCGATTTTTAGTTAGTTTTGTAGCTTCTGAAGGGCTTGATATGCGTCTTATGAACGTTGTGGCTGTTTATCTGTATGGTTTTATCAATACATATATTTATATGAAAATCCCAGAAGGATTTCAAATGCTAGTAGTAAATAAATTTAAACCTTGTAGCTTATAATTTTTGAAACTGTAACGATCATTGTATGGATTAAAACAGTCTGGGCGTATGTGGTACAATCGCCTAAGCAACTATTTATTGAAAGAAAGATATGTAAATAATCTAATTTTTTCTTGTGTTTTATTAAAAAAACTAAAATTGAATTTACAATAGTTGCGGTATATGATGATTTAAATTTTATTAGAACTCTTGAAGAATTTTATTAGAACTCTTGAAAAGCTTTCAAAAACAGCTCTTCGTTTGAAAAATGAATTTGAAATGAAAGATCTTGAAAAAATAAAATTTTGTCTTGGCTTATAGATTGAGTATTTGCCAAGTAGAATACTCTTACATCAGTCAACATATACTAAAAAAATTTTGAAACAATTTTATATGAATGAAGCTCATTCATTTAGTACTCCAATCGTGGTGTGATCACTTGATGTTGAAAAATATCAATTTCGTCCTAAAGAAGATGGCGAAACAATTTTATGTCCTAAAGTACCACATTTAAGTGCAACTGGTGCACTCATATAACTTGTAAATTGTACTTGACCTGATATTCTATTTTTAGTTAATTTATTAACAATATATAGCTCTACACCAACTTGTATGTATTGGAATAGTGTAAAGCATGTATTTCGCTCTCTGTGGAAAAATTGACATGGGTTTATTTTATCCAAATGGATCTAAATCACCACTAATTGGATATGTAGGTGCTAGATATCTCTCTTATCCATATAAAGTTCGATCTCAAATGGGTTATTTATTTATCTCTGGTGATAGTGTTGTATCATAGCGATCAATGAAATAAACAATAGTTGCAACATCTTCAAATCATTTAGAATTGCTTGTTATTCATGAAGCATGTCGTGAGTGCATTTGGTTAAGATCAATGATACAACATATTCGAGAAATATGTGGATTATCATCAATTAAAAATAATCCCACAATATTATATGAGGATAATACAACATGCATTGCCCAAATTAAAGGTGGCAATATAAAAGGTGATAGGACCAAGCATATTTTACTAAAGTTCTTTTTTACACATGAGCTTCAAAAGAATGGTGATATAGATATTTAACAAAAACGCTCAAGTGACAATCTTACAGATTTATTTACAAAATTCCTACTAATTGCGACATTCAAAAAATTAGCACACAAAATTGGGATGCTTCAACTTAAAGATTTTTCTTTAAATCTCAAAGAATCTATGTAAAAATGAGGGGGAGCATAAATGTTGGGGAAAATAATTTATTTTGGAGAAAATTTTATATGTTGTACTCTTTTTCCTTACTAGATTTTCATCCCACGGGGTTTTTCCTAGTAAGATTTTAATGAGGCAACTCTATATCTCTAAAATTATTTGTTTCAAGACATCAATGAATAATGTATTATTTTTTCTTTACTAATTTTTCTCCCATAAGGGTTTTTCTTAGTAAAGTTTTTAATGAGGTATATTCTTTTGTAATGAACATTCAATGAGAGTGTTATTAATTTATTAAAATAAATGTAAATGTTCATAACATACATCTCTTAGTCTTCCCACTATTTCTCACTAACAACTCTTGACTTCTCTATAACTCTCACTATCTCACAAGAAATTATTATTCATAATATTTTTATTATTTTATATAGTGATTATGTAACTATAAAAGGAGAAATCATCTCTTTGTTTCGTACACACTTAAAATGAATAAAATCACTCTATAATATATTGCTCTCTTATCTTACTCTTTATCTTGTGTTATTTTTCTATTTTGTGTTGCTGGCTAATAATTTTTCTAACACCTTCATCGTATTTATCCAAAGTGCATATATTAACAAGTTATTGACATTAAAAAAATCGACAAATATGTTTGGACGCGATGATAAGATATAAATTATAATAATCGGTGCTTTCTTAATTATCGTGGTGATTCGGCGACTTCATTCGTCAATTTTTGTTTTTTTTTCAATTAATTTTTTTTTTAATTAATGTTTTGTACCTAATGTTTGGGAGGGGACGTGAAATATGGCATAAATAATTGACACTTAGAAAAAATAGCTAAAACTTGTTCGCCATGTAGATTCAAAACGCAAAAGTCATGAGTTCACTCAGCTCGCAGTACCAGGAAATTCAAGAAGTCTCCCTCTGAGACAACCCCATTGACTGACTGACGCGGTCTCCGCAGAATTTTCTAGGACACAACACAACCTGCGCCAGCTTGTGATGACTTCTGTGTTAAGCTTGCTTATGTTATTATTATATATAAGGGAGGCGGTCCTTATTAGGTCTTTGATATGTGTAGTTCTGCTGTTCGTGTTTTTTTCTTTCGAAATTGTACATATCATTTCAGATTATAAGATTACTCCTTACTTGATCGATCCGAAATTAATTAAGAAAATGAAGGTATGTCTTGTTAATTTCTTAAGTTGTTTGATCGCTATGTATGACCGTAATGGGAATGCATGTGTGCACTAATTATTAATTGATTTAATAATTATGATATTGCAGCAGAAGATTGTGATGAAGGTGCAGATGAATTGCCAGAAGTGTCGGACACAGGCGCTCAAGCACGTCGCTAAGGCAGATGGTAAGTACGTGGAAATTTGGATGGAAATTCGTACCCACTGTTAGTAGTAATTCTATGCTAATTATTTATAAAATTAATTAGGTAGATATATCGATAAATATGTCATGTCATATCATACCATACCATGTCATATGATTTGTAAAATTAATTTGTTGATAGCATGCATGCTGCAGATGCAGAACTAACTATCAGTTAATGGGAAATAAACGATAATCTGAATTAATTAATGGGCGCAGGCGTGAACTTTGTGGGATTAGAAGGATCGGAGAAAGATAAAGTGGCAGTGATTGGAGAGGGAGTCGACGCTGTCAAGTTGGCAGCTGGCTTGAGAAAGAAGGTTGGCCACACCGAGCTCATCAGCGTTGCAGAGCTCAAATAAATGTTATTTAACTACATAATGGTTGACCCAACCTCATGGCTTGAATAAATCATGGCTCATTGATATCATTCCTCAACATTGCCCCATCGTTTTGATATATTAATTAATTCCTACTAATGTAGTAGTAACTAATTAAATTAGCCAATATTGCTCTTGAGTTAATAATAATATTCGTTCATATGATAGAGCTTTAAATAGTTAGTAATTTTTTTTTGCACATATTAATTCAATAATGACTACAAAATTATCTATATAAACTCATCAATCAGCTAATTTAAAGACATAGAATCCGTTAAATTCTCTAACAATATTAATGGAAAAGTGGAAAAATGGTACACTTTGTAAACTTTAGGTAAATAGTTGCAAAAAAAAAAAAATTAGTGTATTCTTGGTAAAATGTGAAACATCAAGAGATTGGTGGACATTTACCTTATAATTTATGATTACTTGAATGCATAATCAATGATAATAGCAAAACTAAACTAAACAAAGACAAGGTAGAGGCAAATATGTCCTCTCCCAACAAAAAAATTAGGTACGGGTAGACATCTCGCTTTCGAATTTAAAAAACAAAAAAGTAGAGGCAGGCCCTCTTTAATTTCTGAATAGAGCATATATATCTCTAACATTTGTAAAGGTTGAAATTTAAACTGTAATATAATTGAATTGATTTAAGTTATTTTAGATAATTATAAATATCAATAAACTTCTCATATCAGTACATATCATTAACTCCAAAAGGAAAAAAATGGGGGGAAAAAAAGAGGAAGAGGAGGAGGAGGAGGAGGAGGCAGAAGGCAGAGGCTTCAGGCACAGCAGGCAGCGCCTTGCTACCGTGTTATGATGTTACGTACTTTCATGGACCAGGGGCAAGAAGTTACAAAATAACAGGCCGAGCCCAGCCTCATAACGCGTAGTCGGATAGATATTAGATAAGATTTTGCCTCTGCGAGGCCTCTGTCAAACTCAAAACACACGGCCACGCGTGGCACTACATACCAGCACCACCAATAAAAGTTCCCACGTTTTTCTCTCTACTAGCTCCACGTATGTGCAGTACAACAGTATATCTGTCAAAGTCTACTATATGGAGCTGCCTACGACTACTTCTGTTCTATCTCTCTGCTCCTCCCAAATCAGAAGTCAAGAACAAAGCAAAGTTGCTAAGCCATGATGGCTCTTTCAAATTCCAAACGAGAAGTAGAAGAAGAAGCCAGTAATAATAACAATAATAATAATAGTATGGGCACAGCAGGAGAACCCAACAGAAACACCAACAGCCCGTTAATGTCATTCTCTCCTGTTAACCTTAAAAGACTCCCACACTTAACGGACTATCTTCAGCTTGAAAGCCTCAAAACTTACACCAACCCACTTGATCAAAATCGTTTCTTTCACCCTTCTCATGGTTTCTATATATCACCTTCAGACGTCATTCTACGTCAGATTGTTTACGACCTTTCTTCTGCTTCTGGGGCCTTATCTGATTCTGATCCCTGCGTCCACGTGGCATACCATAGAGCTGGTCCACGTAAGCAGGTCTTTTTTGAACCCAAAAACACTCGGGCTGCTATTGTTACCTGTGGTGGACTTTGTCCTGGATTGAATACGGTTATAAGGGAGTTGGTGGTGGGCTTGTGGGAATTGTATGCTCTAATCAACCCAATAAGATATGTTAATGTTGTTAGGTTTTAAGATTTATATTTTTTAGAAAAATTTAAAAATTTTCCTCAGATTATCATTTTTTTCAAATATTTTCACCATTTTTTCTTTATATGTCGAAATATATGCAATGTAGGTTATTTAATTAATTTTTTCAGCAATATACATTATTTATCGCAGTTTTGGGTCATGTATTCGTTTTGACATCGCGTATGTCATGTAGTTAGTCGTGTAGATCATGCAATCATGTAAGTAATATAGTCATGCAGGTTGTGTAAGTCATGTAAGTAATGCAGTCGTGTATGTCTTATAAGTCGTGTATGTCTTGTAAGTTGTGTAGGTAGTGTTAATCATGTAGGTCGTGTAAGTCGTGTGGATCGTATAGTTAGGGGCATTCCGGAAGATTCATACCATTTATTACCCTCATACATGGCAATGGTTGAAAAGAAAAATCCTGGAAGTCGAGCATTTAAGGAAATCAAAATATAAATGCTCATTTTAAGGAAGTTGATATAGGTGCTTTATTTGAATTGGCTGCAAAAGCATATCGGCCTATTAAATTTACCCAATACATGAATGCCATTAGCATTGTTAGTTTGAATGTTCACCAATACCTTACTGATGCTGGGTATGAGAAGTGGGCTCGTTCTCACTTTGAGGGGAGGCGCTATGGTATTATGACAACTAACATTGCAGAAAGCATGAATTCTGTCTTAAAAGAAGCACGAAGCTTACCTATTCATAAGTTAATGGATTCTATCATTGGCAAATTGCAAGAATGGTTTGCAAAAAGGCGAGAAATGGCAATGAATGCATGTACTCTAATGACTACTTGGGCTGAGAAACACTTGAAAGGGAAACTGGAAAAGGTACACACATATCCAGTAATATAGATTAATTTCCACAAGTTTATAGTTAAAGGTGGCGACCTCGATGGCCATGTTGATGTTCTACAAAAGACTTGCAGTTGCTACGAATTTCAAATTGACCAACTTCCTTGTAAACATGTGGCAGCTGTGTGTAAGTATATGCATAACTATTCTGTCTATGATTTATGTTCCCACTACTATTCTGTTAATGCATGGGTTACAGCATATGCAGAGAGCATTTATCCTGTGGGTCCACAAGAGGAATGGGATGTTTCAAAAGAGGTGTGTGCATATGTGCTATCACCACCTGCTAAAAAGCGAGAGATAAAACGACCGCGAACTAATAGAATACCTTATTAAGGGGAAGACAATGTGCGTCGTAAATGTGGTAGATGCAGATTGCGAGGGCATAATCCACTAACATGCACTGCAACAATTCCACTTTCAGAGCAAGTGCATGCCCCCAGGGCCAACCAACTTTAAAATAAATAATTATAATGTATGTAGTATTAAATAATTGCATTTGCACAATTTATTCTTGGATTATTGTTTTGTCTTTTAAAACTAGTATATGTAAATTGTTTGCTGAGACGTGTTGTTATTGGAAAATCTAATTTGTTCCATGCATTCGGTCTTGGATATAACAAAAACTACATAAATCTGTGAACTTTTATTTTGGTAACTATGACTTATAGTAATGAAATCTAATAATGATATGTGCCGTGACATTTATACTGCCAATTGCAGCACATACCCTGTGATATTCCAATTATAATCTCAAAACCCAACAAACAATTTAAGGTCGTGTAATGCACGACTTCATGTACCACACAGTTTAAGGTCGTGTAATGCACGACTCCATGTACCACACAGTTTAAGGTCGTGTAATGCACGACTTCATGTAACACACGAGGGCCAATCGTTTAGTACATGACTTTCTGTTACATTACATGAACGTCATGTATTATATGCTGTTCATGTATTACGCGACCTCTTATATTACATGATTATATGAGTGCACGACCTCAAAATAACAAGATGAAATACACAGAAAAAGACATTTTGCAGTGATTTAAAATGTCTCCATTAATAACTCATAACTAGACTTACATATCAAGTTACATCGTATTTTGGCTAAAAACATATCAAGTAACTCTGCATTTACATTCATAACAATGGATTCACAGATTGGCACTCTTCAACTCCTTCTACAATTAAACTAAATTACACCTGAAGACAGCCATCAATAGTTAAGAATGAGAGACAACTCTTTATCCCTCAAGCTGGAAAAATTCCTTGCATCCTCAAAATTGTTAATCTTGTCGAAATCTCATCAAAATAACATAGATTCATTCAAAGGACGGCCTATAAAATTTGAAAAAGTAAAACTCAGTTACTTCGAAATAATATAAACAAACCAAACCTCAAGAAACAACACTTAATCTCATTGACAGTCGCTCCCATACTTACTGACAGTCAAGAACTCACTTGTTAGTTATTCTCCACAAGTAATTTTACAAAAAGTTATGTCGTAAACGACTGAGAGTCGTGTATTACATGAACTTGTCTGCATTACACGATCTTGAATCTTGTATTACATGATCTCGCAGGACCAAATTCTATATTACATGACCTTCAATCCATTAATTTTTCATCATTTGCATGGAGAAAAACAGCGACAAATTTGTTTTTGAATCTATTATGGGAGACCCACAACTAATTTCATTAATTTTTTCAATATAAAATCCTAAATTTCTCATGTTTCCCTAAATATAAAGAAAAAAAAGTAATTACAAGCCGTTATTTACCTAATGAAGTCAGATTTCGATAATTTTCTCGCAAAGGATTAGCTTTCGACGGTAATACAATGATGAACCCAGCTTCACTTTCTCAATTACGGTAGATTTTCATTCTTCAACCTTTGGTTTGCTCCTGTGTATCAGCTTGGTTTAGCGGGAATGAGTGTTTGTTTTGTTGGCAAACGTTTTGGTTGAGTTGGGCTGTGTTTTAAATTGAGGATAATTAAGTAATTTCCTATGTATTTCTAGAGGGTATGGATGAAAATTTCGGCAAATTCTGTTTTTAGGGTATTTAGATAATTTTAGAAGTATCACGGTGCATCAGATGCAATTCCCTCGAATTGTATGGAGTTAGGCAAATTTTTGGAGTACAAGCTGGCTACCGAGGGTTTTATTCAACTACAGCAAAACCCCTTGTGTTGAACCCCAAGATGGTTCGTGGATGGCATAAGCTTGGAGGTACTGTCCTTGAAACCTCTAGGGGTGGCTTTGATCTCCATCAAATCGTTGATGCTATTCAAACGAACGCATTTAATCAGGTCACCGTTTTTCTTTTTCTGAACATTTCATTTCTCATTTTTCCCTGAATGTTTAACTATCCTTTTTATTTCTACCATTCTGGAATATTGCAGCACCAAGCGTATGATTATTTATTTCTTCCTTTTCTTAATTGCATTCTATAGATTGGATGTTTTTATTTCAATTCCAACTTTTGTGGCTTGTAATTAATAATAACTAATGTACTTCATTACTTGAGAAGCCCAAATGATGGAATGATCTAGAGTGAGGTAAACATGAAGGATGATCACTGTTGTTTGTAATGTATAGTAAAGATGTAATGGGTTAGTTCTGAATGAATTTTATTACAGGCTTATGAAATTATCAAAATAATGTTGAAACGTTAGAGTTTATTTTCTCTAGTATTGGTGAATTTCCTCCTCCTGTGTCTTTCGGTTCCATCTTCATCTTGCCTACAGCCTACAGGTACTCTAGACCGAATTACATGGTTTTCATACTGCTATAGTTCCTCTTTTGGCCTGCCATCTGTCATGTGTGATATTCAGACCTTTCCCCAATCTCACTCTCTTTAAGTCTTGAAATTTTCTAGAATGTGGTGAACCGACAGATTTTGGTTTGTTGTGTCTCTGCCATTCAAACCCTGGTCCCATAAATCATATGCTGTAAGGCTACTGTTATTGAACTGGTTATTCAACTCAACATCTCCATGCATATGATTATGAGCAGGTGTACATCATAGGTGGAGATGGCACAATGCGTGGGGCTGTAAAAATTTTTGATGAAATTCGACGCAGAAAACTAAATGTTGGAGTTGTTGGAATTCCAAAAACTGTTGACAATGATGTGGGCATTATTGATCGATCATTTGGATTCCAGACAGCAGTAGAAATGGCTCAACAGGCAATCAGTGCAGCTCATGTTGAGGCAGAGAGTGCAGTTAATGGCATTGGCCTAGTGAAGCTAATGGGTCGGAGCACAGGGCACATAGCCCTCCATGCTACATTGAGCAGCCGCGATGTGGATTGCTGTCTTATTCCGGAAATGGAATTTTACTTGGAAGGGAAAGGAGGGCTGTTTGAATTCCTGGATAATCGGCTAAAAGAGAATGGGCATGCGGTGCTGGTTGTTGCTGAGGGAGCAGGACAGAATATGATTCCGAGAACTGCTGCCCAGAAAGAAGAGAGGGATGAATCTGGAAACCTGGTTTTTTTAGATGTTGGTAGCTGGTTGAAGACAGAGCTGAAGCAGTGGTGGGCTAGAGATCACCCAGACGAGTTGTTTACAGTGAAGTACATAGATCCTACATACATGATACGGGCTGTTCCAGCAAATGTTACAGATAACTTATATTGCACGCTTCTTGCACACTCAGCTATACATGGTGTTATGGCAGGGTACACCGGGTTTGTAAGTGGTCCTATAAATGGCAACTATGCATATATTCCATTGGAAGATGTGGCACAGGCTAAGAACACAGTTCAAATGAAGGACCATAAATGGGCATGGGTCAGAACTGTCACCAATCAGCCAGATTTTGTCAAGAGCTAAATGTTTGAGCTATACCACATTTTACGAAGATTGTAACCAAGGTCTAGTGGTTTCTTTTATGCATGCACCTGAATTTATTTTTCTAAAAATTTCCAGTGCAATTACTTGTTTGTATACTTCAGAGAAATTTTGATGCTAAGATGGGAGATTCCTGGACTCTTTTTTCTTTGATTCTAGCATGAAAGGTATGATTGGTTGCCGAGGATTTAGTTGAAACAAACAGCGGAGTAGAAAATGAGCGGAGCATTTGTCATGGTTGAAATATTTCAACAATTTTTGCTATATATTGAGGTTTCTTATAACAGCAGAGCCAACCAAGCAAGATTATAGCAGTCGAAAAGTGAATGCTTGACTCTTTTTTTTCGGCCCCCCTTCAAATTCATTTTTATGATTGATCATTTTCATATATATCTCGTGTTGTGACCATTGCCTGCCAATGAAAATGAACAGCATCATTGACATTGCATACTCATTTTGTGATCAAAGCTCACGGATGTTTTGTATTTGTAGTGAGCTTGGTGGTGGTGTGGTGTGACAGTAATTAAGATATAAGAATTGTCAAAAAACTTTTGTTAACATAATCAATAGGGGTCGATCACGTTAAATCTTGTTTTCCAAGAATGAATGATTAGATTTCCCGCTGATACGGGGGGTCAATCAATACAAACGAATGCATAACATATGATATCATGTGCTTTATGAAATTTTGCAGGAGCCGCAAAGTAATACGTGGTGGCGAAAGATTGAGCAAACAAGCACAGCAAATGGTCAACATGTGTGCAGTGCATCTGAAATCTATTTTCAGGAATGCTCAGCAAATATAATTAGTGAGGGAAAAAGAAGGGTTTCTTTGGTTAGCGAGAGGAATAATAATCAACAAAGTTACAAAGCCCTTTGGCTAATTTCGCTGTGCCTGCTTTTTTTTTTTTTTAATTTATGTTTATTTTATTTATTTATGAAAAAGAAAAACAAAGATAGAAAGCAGATTGTGATTGCTGCTTGCTAGGAATCGTAATCTCCTGTTTAATTAAATACGCGGACCCTAAAACAACACCTCTACTTTTACAAGTTTGAAAAGCTGAAAAGCAAGCAACTAGATAAGCACATAAAGTGAAAGATTGAAAGCGCAATGCAATGACCAATTTCCAATTCCAAATAGGAACGACCTTGGCAGATAGTGATGCGTGTTAAAAAAAAAATTATATTTGGCGAAATCCAATTCCAACGCACGAAAAATGAAGTGCCGATGAGTTTGGCGCTAGTGCTACAGAAAGTCGGCACTCGGTAGTCGGCACAAACGCAAAGCGTAAGTGCTGAAGCTGTGGCATGTCACATGCCACGAGGTGATATTTTCACGTGAATGTCGGTTTATTAGTTAATTGTTACGTCATAAAAGTAAATTAAAATAGGCATCAAGCATTTCCTCACTAGAATATTAGAAAATTTTATTATACATCAGGGTTAATATAGTTAATATATATATATAGAATTAATTAATTACATTTAATATTTTCTTTCTTTGATAAGTGTTGTTTGTTTTCAGTTCAGTGAAAAGTATAATAATTCTTTCGAATAAAAAAAAAGAGAAGAGGATAATAATACTAATCAAGGAAGGCCCTGTCTTAGATTATGTTGTTTGTAGGATTTAAGCTATAATACTAAAATAAATATTCAGTAATAATTAGAAGTTAAGTTGTCAAAAATTTTATAATATTTTGCAAAAATTTATATTTATTACATATAATTATAAGTTATATTTAAAGTTAAACTATAATTTTTTTTTTATTTTTTTTTCTCTTATATCATGTCTGAATGCCAGATTAGCAAACTCAAATACGCATCCTTTTGGGATTTATATGGATTTCATTGGTCTGATAACTCAACAATAAAGAAAATACGATCGATGATGAAGTGAACTGAAAAGTGATAACACTAAGATTTTTGAAAATGAAAGAACTCCTAGACAGAGACACACTGCAGTAGAGCATGTAATATAAATAAAGATGAGTCATTTATATAGTGTTTATTTATGTAGTGTTTATTTACTGGAGTGGGAGTGGGTAGTGCGGAGTCCTCCCACTTCAGTGTTTATTTACTAATTTAAAGGGGGGGAGTGGGAGTGGGACTCCGTGGGTCCCACCTATTTTTGGAGTGTGGATTGGATTCCCACTCCCATGGGGGGAGGTGGGAGTGGGAATCCACTCCCACACCTTCCTTTTTTACCCTTTTTTTAATATTATTTATATTTATTAAAATAAAATAATATTATATTTATTTAAAAATAATAATATTATATTTATTTAAATAAAATAAATAATTTATATTTATTAAATCTAATATAACTGTCTTAATATAAATTATTAAAATTACTACTAATTATATTTATTAAACTAAAAATGTAATAAATTATATTTATTAAATTAATATTATTACATGTATTTATAATATAAGCTTATTCAAATAAAATATTATTATAGTCATAAGAATAAATAATATACCCACTATAACTATCGTTATTTGAAAATATATTATTACTTATATTATTCTTATTCTTATTATATTATATATCTTATTATTCTTATTATTATTATTATTATTTATTATTTAATTCTCATAGTATTATATTTTATTTACTTTAATAGTATTATATTTATTTACTTTCATAATTACTTAATAATAAATAGTTGTTAAAAAAATTTAATTTTTGTACCTATATTAACCAATAATGTTTCCATTTGTGTAACTATTATCCATAATTTTTAATTTACCTACTTCAATTAAAATTAATAAAAAATTATGATTTACATAACTAAAAATATTAATAATTATTATTAAGTTATATAATTAAAATTAATAATAAAATAAATAGTTTATTTATAAATATATTTTTTATTAAAATATTTTTTTTATCAATATTGTAACTGAAAACTATGATTTTTTAAATAAGAATAAAATTGTAATTTGAAACTATTCACTTCCAATCCAAAACAATGTAAACACATAAATAGGATTTTGATTTTTATTCCACACTCCCATTTCAGTGTAAGTAAACAACCTACTCTTACTCCCACTCCCACTCCATACTCCCAAGATTCCCACTCCTCAGGATTCTCAATCCAATCCGAAAAGTAAACGCTACCTTACTGGAGTGAGAGTGGGGAGTGTGGAGCCCTCTCATTCCAGTATTTATTTGTTTGTTTAAAAAGGGAAGTGGGAGTGGGAGTGGGATTCTCCCTCCCACTTTTCGAATGTAGAGTGGGATTTCCACTCTCATGGGAACCACTCTTACCTCTTCCTTTTTTACTCATTTTATTAATATTATTTATATTTATTAAAATAAAATAATATTACATTTACTTAAAATATAATATTATTACATTTATTTAAATAATACTATTATATTATTTAATAATATTAAGCCTATTAAATAAAATATTATTATATTCATAAAGAATTAATAATATATCATATATTATCTTTATTTGAAAATATATTAGTATTATATTTATTTAATTTAATAATATTATATTTATTTACTATTAATAATTAATAATAATAAATATTTATTAAAAAATATTAATTTTGTACTATATTATTAATAATAATGTTTCATTTGTGTTGCTCTTATTAATAATTTTTAATTTATATAATTACAATTAAAATTAATAAAAATTATGATTTATATAACTAAAAATATTAATAATAATTATTAAGTTATATAATTAAAATTAATAGTAAAATAAATAGTTTATTTTATAAATATATTTTTTATTAAAATATATTTTTTATCAACATTGTAACTAAAAACTGTGATTTTTTAAATAAGCGTAAAATTATAATTTAAAACTATATACTCTAAATCCAAGACAATGTAAATATATAAATAAAATTTTAATTTTTATTCTACACTTTTATTTTAGTATAAATAAATAATCTTACTCTCACTCCCACTCCCACTAGGGATGTCATAAATCCCCACGGGGATGGGGGACCCTTGGGAATTTTCCTCATTCGGGGAGGGTACGGGGACGATTTTATACCTAATTTCTTATTTGGGGAATGGACGGTGATAATTTTTTATCCAGTTTCTTATTTGGAGAAGGGACAAGGATAATTTTTTACCCAATTTCTTATTCGGGGAAGGGACGGGGATGAGATAGAATCCCTATCCCCTCCCCATTTCCCCACTTCCTCATTTTTATTTTTAATTATAATCTTATTTTTAGAATTATTAATAAATAAATAAAATAATTTAAATTATAAAATATTAAATAGTAGTATAAATAACAAATATCAAAATATTTATACAAATATACTATAAAACTTTCATGCCTAATTAACTAGTAGTGGTCTTGAATTACTATTCGAGCAGACCTTATTTCAAGACTCGGCCCAAAACTGTTTTAGATTATGAATTACATTGCTTATATTATTTTTATTGTTTTGGATTTGAAACTTGATGTTATCTCTCAATTTGCCACATTTGAAGAACAGAAGGAGTATGAGATACAAGAGTAAATTATTAAAAATATTAATTTCAGTATTTATACTCACTTAATTTATTTCATTATTGATATAAAAGTAATTTTTTTTTATTATAGGGCTATGAATATTGACGAAGATAATTATTCTGATAATTTATATTTTGAAGTGTGATCCTTGTAATGGATTAATGTTAATATACGATATATTGTCAAATCTGACTTTTGTTTAAGTTTTTTATTTTAGTATGATTAAATCAAGTTTAAAAATTAAAAACATATTAATTATTCGGGGATCGATGACTTTTGAGGGATTCCCTGTTGTTATTCAGGGAAGGGACGGAGATTCCCTCGAGCAATTTTGATGGGAATGGGGAGGAGACGGGAACATTACAGAATATCAGAGATGGGTATAAAAATATCGATCCCCTCCCCTCCCCTCCCCATTATCATCCTTAACTCCCACTCCTACTCCATACTATCTGATTCTCACTTTTCAGATTTTTAATCAAATCCTATAAGTAACCCAGTACCTGCGGCTGCGGTGAGAGGGCATTTCAGTCATTGCAAACGGTATTAAATCATGACAATATCGATTAATAATGCCATCGCCGTTTGGTAGCAACCTTCACTTTACTCTTTTAGCGGTTATTACACCATTCCTTACTTTTTAATATTTTGTTTTTTTAATTAAATCGACCGCATCATTCCAATTTGTGATACCGAGTGGCATAAAATGAAATATGCAACTCTCTCTCTCTTTTTCTCTCATTATCAGTGGAAGTGCTGTAATGAACCAATGAATAAAGCAGCAAGCAGTTGCAGCGCGGAGTCGCCATTCTTGTTTTTTGATTTTGAGCGAGAAAAAATGCTACAAGCAAATAAGAGGAATAGGAGGATTACTAGTACTAGTAGTAGTACAAGTGCAACTTCAGTTATTGTGGTTACAACAATATTACTGTTATCATTCTCACTTCCAATGACAGAATCAGCAATAGGAGTGAACTGGGGATCAGTTTCCTTCCGCAAGTTGAAGCCATCCACAGTGGTGGATCTATTGAAAGACAACAAGATACAAAAAGTGAAGCTTTTTGATGCGGACCCTGATGCGTTAGTTGCTTTAATGGGGAGTGGGATTCAGGTGATGGTTGGCATCCCAAATGAGATGTTGGCTACACTCTCTTCTTCCACTGCTGCTTCTGATTTGTGGGTTCGCCAGAATGTCTCCAGATACCTCGTTAAAGGAGGTGTTGATATCAGGTACAGTAGCATTTTTAATATCTTTCCCCTCCCCCCCTTCCATTTTTTTTCCTTTTTTGTTCTTTTAGTTACAAAATAATTTTTTTTTTAAAAAAAGACGCTGGTATATTTTTTGAAATGATTTGCTGCTTGGTGCTTACTTGCACTTTTCTGGGAATTGTCTACTAATAAAGTTTCTATACTAAACATATCCAAGTTCTTTCTTGATAACCAAAATCTGACTCACTTCAAAAAAATTTTTATCGAATGGTTTGGTGATTTTATCCTATACTGTAGGTTAGACCGACAAGTATGAGTCCAATTTGTTATTTCACCTTTAATTTATATGATAACTTATTCTTTTATTGCACCTGCATGTGGTTTTATTTTCAACCATTCATGACCTCTTTAAGCCAATATCTCTGAGGTTGTGCTGGTGTTTGTGTTAAAATGAGTTTGTGTTTGAAATAGAGAGAGGGTAGTTTTAATTGAAAAGACAGTAGTAGTTTGTCGGATGCATAATGTATCAATGTTTGCAGGATTTCTGTCAAACTACATGGGAGATTAATGATACAAATAAACATCTGATTATGTTTCTCATATTTTTCCTGATTTAGTTGAAGAATCTACTTCTAAAATCTTTTCAATCTAGGAGCAATATACGTCTGAGTGCCTTAATAGCTGCCCTCTCCTCTTTTATTGTAAAAGCCCATCAATAAGCAAAAGAAACTGGCACTTTTTTAGCAAAAATCAGATGCAAAAACTTAACAGTGCTGACTGCTAAGTCTGCTTCAAATAAGCTTGAAATTTCTGTATATATCAGTAGTCAAGATTTCTAACATGCTGTTTTATTCTTATCATGCAACAACAGGTATATTGCTGTAGGAAATGAGCCATTTCTCACAAGTTATGCAGGGCAATTCCAGTCCTATGTTGTCCCTGCTCTCCTCAATCTACAACAGTCCTTGGCTAAAGCAAATCTTGCTGGTTATGTAAAGTTGGTTGTCCCTTGCAATGCTGATGCATATGAGTCTTCTCTTCCTTCTCAAGGGGCATTTCGTCCTGAATTAACACAAATTATGACTCAACTTGTTTCGTTCCTCAACTCAAATGGTTCCCCATTTATAGTCAATATCTACCCGTTTCTTAGCCTCTACGGGAACTCAGATTTTCCTGAAGACTATGCATTCTTTGAGGGTACTAGCCATCCTGTTACAGATGGACCAAATGTTTATTCCAATGCATTTGATGGAAATTTTGACACATTAGTTGCAGCACTCAGCAAGCTTGGATATGGTCAGATGCCTATAGTTATTGGGGAGGTGGGTTGGCCAACAGATGGAGCCATCAGTGCTAACCTTACCGCAGCAAGGGCTTTCAACCAGGGCCTGATTAATCATGTTCTGAGTAACAAAGGAACCCCTCTTAGGCCGGGTGCCCCTCCCATGGATATTTATCTTTTCAGTTTACTTGATGAAGGGGCCAAGAGCATACTTCCTGGAAATTTTGAGAGACACTGGGGCATTTTCTCCTTTGATGGCCAAGCTAAATATCCACTAAACCTTGGCTTGGGCAACAAGATATTAAAGAATGCAAGGAACGTCCAGTATCTCCCATCAAGATGGTGTGTGGCAAATCCATCTCAGGATCTGTCTGATGTGGCAAACCACATTAAGCTTGCTTGTAGTGTTGCAGATTGTACAACACTCAACTATGGGGGATCATGCAATGGAATTGGAGCAAAGGGGAATGTCTCTTATGCATTCAACAGTTATTATCAACTACAAATGCAGAATGAAAAAAGCTGTGATTTTGATGGGCTTGGTATGGTCACTTTCTTGGACCCGTCGGTTGGTGAGTGTAGGTTTCCTGTCGGCGTGACCTATATGAACTCATCTGAGTTTAGACCATATAATAAATGGAGCATGATTTGCTTTCTGCTTGTGTGGTTCTTTATAATGTGATTGGATTTGGAGATTTCTTGGTTTTTGATAGTCCCCTCTTCTGAAGCTGCTGCTATTAAATGTAGGGTACTAGGGTGAAAGAATACCACAGTTAGAAATATTCAAATTTGTTAAAGGTTATTGTAGCAATCATGTGATTGTATCATGTAATGTTACGTAACAAAGAGTATACATTTATGTACTGAAGTTATTTAATCTTAACCTTTTATTTATCATGAGCCATCCCACATATTTTTCAATGGATCACTTGCTTCCTCATTGCATGTCATTGGAGCTACAGTGAGTTTCAGTTTTGTTTTCTTGTGACAACTATTATTCAATTGTGTAATGACGATGGTTGAATTGTAATTGATATTATTTCAACATTACAAGGATTAACATCTAAATATCACAAACAGAGAATTCGTGCATTAGACAGCCATTATCCTCTTATTTCTTTTTCCTGATTTTCTGGAAAATATGATGTTGTCATTGATAATTTTATCATCAGTGTCCAGCGATCTTTGTCCGCTGGAGGCAATGGTGATTTCACATGCCATTGATGCCTCATGTTGATGAGCAACATCCATCACTGCAACAGGCCTGGCCGCAGCGGATTTGAGGTTTCCAGATAAACCAGCAGCAGCGACAACCTTCAATTATGAAGATCATTAGCAACTCACAAATGCAGAAAGTGGTTAGATGAGAAAGAAAAAGAGCAAGTGGAATGGTTTTACCTTGGGGGTATACAGTCTGGTCAAATGTTCGACGTTGATCAGCTGCTGTGGCATTTGCACAAATGATGATTGATGCTGCTGCCAGGAACCAAGTAAGAGCAATAACCAAAGTTGCCTTTCTCATCATTTCCTGCCCAGGCTTCCTCAAGTTTTGAAAATTATTTAATAGAAGGAAAGAATGACAAGTTATTGGCTCTTACGTCCTACGTATTTATAGCAAAAGCAAAACCTCCTCCCTTTCTGAAAATAATTTAAGCACAAGGGATGGCCCTTGCAATACCTAGTTGTCATCTCCGCATGTGATAGCTAAAGATTCCATTGTCTCTTTCTCTTGGCATCAACTGTATACTAAAATGTAATGAAACCAATTGCAGCTGCCAATCTTGACTTCCTCTTAACTGATTTTTGGTACATCCATCTATGAGGATGACTAAAGATTTTATCTTTTTATTTGTCAAGTTGGATCATATGCAATTAATGCATAATGCATCGGCATGCTACAAACATTTTGTTTTAATTAATTTTTCTCTTCAAAACCTCATGGAACTCTGGAAGGATCAGAAACAGACGATTCCATGCACTAAATAGTTCGGAGTCCATTATCGGGCACAGATGATTCGAAGTGTAAAGGGTCTATTCCTGCTTGAAGAATTGAGCCAATAGAAAGTAGAATCATTCCATTGCCTCAACAACCAGTGGCTTTCCCTTAATAGTCCAGCGAAAAAGAAAAAAAAAAATTCAATCTACTAATATTGCCTTTGCCCTCTCAATATAGTGCTTCCATAGTAGGAAAACATAAGTTGGACAATAAATTTCATTATGATGCATGTATCTGTCTTGTATCCGCTATGATTTGCTTGTGCATCGAAAACGAAACAAAATGGTATCCTCATTAACTTTTCAGTTTGCAAATTAATTGACAAAAAGAACTCAGAGGACGACTATGTACCGACATATCCGCCTATGTTGTAAAATAGCAAATGTGATTGTAAAGAAGCCAACAACTTCCCAACCCCATGCATTATTCACACAGCCTTATCCTTGTGGTTCCATAGGTTTGCCAAATTGGACAAAAGCTCAAATCTCGTCCACAATCATAGCATGTCTGCAAAGGAGGTTGCTATACGCATTAGAAAATAGAAAACAGTAATTAAGAATTGAAAAAAAAAATGAATATTATTTCGGATTATCTGATGTCAACATCTGAATGCAAAATCTTTCTTATTCCAGAGACACAGAGAACAACTCTGTAAAGCATGTTAGATCCATCAATTGTGAACAGATATAGTGTTCAAACAACTTGCTTATCAGTCTTAAAACTGAATGCATTTACAAAAATGATGTGCTTATTTACATCTCAAAATCATAGACTTTCCCTGATTTGCGAAGGATGTTGAGTAGAAGAGGGAGAAGGAGCACGATGATATCCAATTCTTTGTTCACTGTGACTTGAATGCATGTACCCAGGATAGGAATTCAATGAGTTGTTTCCATGAGGAGGAGGAAAAGGATACCTCCCAGTCTTTCTGCTTCTGCAGCTGCATATGATAATGGAACAGCTATTAAACAGATATTTCAATCACCAAGCAACGATTCAAATTCATGCAGTGAAATTAACCCAGAAGTTGGAGGTCTATTGTAGCTATGTACTGTGACGGTATTTCCATTAATGCAGCTAAAGCAAACTCTTGTCTCCTTCTTAGGCATAAGGATATGTTTAGACATTATTTCTGTAAAATTCACAAACTAAAATGAAAGAACAAGGAGAATGCGAAAACCAGCTCTGAAAATTGTACAAGTTCCTCAGTTTTGTTTCCAACATGGGAATTATCAAAAGCCCGAGAAGAATGTTTTCGTCATAATTGCGCATCACGTCCAATGGTCCATCATCTACACCAACCAAAACTATTGACAAAGGATATTCACTGGAAACGATTGATAGGTCTTCAAAAAGGATATTGATAAATCACCTGATGCATAAAAAGAGTTTTAAATCGTAATAAACTTGCTTTCGCAATAGCATTAATTGTATTTTGCTCTTGAGGACTCAACTGACCATAACCTGTTTCTACACTTCTAGTGACCTTTAAGTATGAATTTAAGCAGACTTCTGTTAGCATCCTGGTGAATGTAATAAAAGTTTTTCATACTTTCTAAGCAATGAGAATTATGGCTCTGAAATAAGGAAACTAACCTCTCCATCAGCAATGATCATAAGAATATGTTACTGACCACCGCTACTGTCCACAATTCTATTAGCAGTTCCAATAATTGGAGCAAATGATGTTGGTCCTGTCATAATCAAACACACCCAGGGGTTAGTTCCAATAGTTCCACACACACCAGCTAATGTGTGGAACTATTTCTCTGTAATGCCTGACAACTTCCTCAAAACCATTACATGGCCTATCCTCTGGATAGAAGCAAAAAACATCTCAACAATGAGTAGCGAGATAAGAAAATGGATTCTGCTTCATCTAACTTTGTGGTCAGATATAAAATATGCTACAGAGATTCCAATGTGCTGTACATGTTTCTATTGACCATCACCAAAGCCATAACAAGGTATGAGGTTATCCTCATCAAAAGCTGAAAGCGTTTTGCCAATGGTAGTGATCAGCTGTTCATATTGATTTAAAGAATCCCCAAGGTGATGTAGGCTCCCGTGCTTGAAAGACCTGTCACCTGCCCACTCATTGCTTTTAGTGAAGTCAAACCCTATGATGAGATTGGACGACTGCAGACCAGCATGGCTGAGAGCTTGTGTCACTTATGCAGTAATCAAATGTATCTTCAGGTTAGAGACAGCTGCTAGTGCTGACAGCGGCAAATATATATCAAAATGCAAAACTGTAAAATGCTCTTAAACAATACAGCGGCATAATACCTGGTCTAAGTGGTAGTCATCACAGATTTATTAACAGTTGGACTTGAGCCACTGTCGTCTCTCATAATCCTCATAATTTGTGGAGGAAGAGTGTGGTGAAGAGCCAGACATTGATGGAAAATAGTTATATAAATTATTTTAGTGGGTGACTGTGATGTCTGGACTCTTTGCCTCCCATGTTAAGGTCTCAATTGTCTATAAACGCTTTATAAACTTGATAGCTTTTTCAGCTAAATGAGAGATCCTCTTCTGATAGAATCTTTCAAATTTTGGCAGAACTACACAGTGCCAATCACTATTTTCTCAGTTTTCTTCTATAGGAAGGACGTTAAAGAATCAAAAGAAAAACAATTTCGAAACAAGTATATAATAGGAAGAGGCCCATAGTCTGATTTTGAACTAACAAACATTCATTATTAATTGTTCTGGAACACCCTCAAACTCAGGAGTTAGTGATCAAATCGCCTCTTGACAACTGATTACTTCCTAAGAAAATGGAAAAATGAAAGCAATTCATTTGAATTTAAAAGTTGTGAAAAAGCCATGAATTTAACAGCCTTGGCTTGGCTTGGCTGAAACTTTTAACACCTAAAATTCATCTGAATCCACCACATATAGAAAAGAAAGCACACCAACAACTTACAAACCAAATATACTTGTTAATGGATACTGATTAATACTTCATAATAGAATATTTATAAACAACTCCAAAACAAGAATAATATTGTATAAAGTCAGTATAAACCAAACCACTCTAAAGCTAACAAATCAATAAAACAAAACCAAATGAAAAACAGAATCAACATTCTGGGAATCAACTAGAAATACAAAACTAAGATCCTGATCATTTGGTGTTTTATAATTTGTTAATAATATTCTTCTTTAAAATGGGCAAACTTGAACACAATTATGTGGTCTATCAACTGGAGCAAGTGGGTACGATATGGAGGAAAAATAGTTCTACATCTAGTTCAACCAAAAGATTAATATACCTTGATCACATGATCTAATCCTCCCTGCTTCAAATTTTCTAGATTCATCATCATGCTGTTGTATTCATGGGCTTGGATATGTCAATATAACTAGCTTGTCCCCTAGATGAAGCTCGACTGGCCGTGAATGTCCTTAGTGCTCATGGTTATCCGAATTCGAGTAACAACAGGGGGTAAGGTTTGGTGTTTGGTGGGTGAAGTTTCTTATCTCCATTCAAACTTGAAAAAGGGAAAAGAAAAAAAAGATAAGAGAGAGGGTAATAAAAGAGACAAATATAGCCAAAAAGCCATCCATGCTCCATGAACATGCTAAGTACAACAATTATGGTCTGTTGGTAGGGACTCAACGTTATTACATATATAAGATATAGTTTACCACACACAGAAAAAAAGGGGGGAAAAAAAGGAAAGGGGCGAACAGACGATTGTAGGAAAGCACAATCATTAACAGACAATTGCAAGCACCAAAAAACAGCAAGAGTATCAATGACAACTCTGCCTTTTTGATGTCACAAACATAAACTTACATTATATATATTATTGATAATCACTTGCCATTCTGAGAAAACAGCCTGAACTTGTAAGTGCTGCTGTCTCCAATATGAAAGCTGGCATCAGATAGATAACCTTGGGCTCTTTTGTTGTCATAACCCGGATAGTCTTGTTTGCGGAAGGGCACAACATCCTGCAAAGTTAGGCCAATCTTCTCTGCTTTCTTCACTAATTCCCATTTGTTGTAAGGATCACCTTCCTTGTGTGTCACATGAATCTCTCCATTCTCCTCCTTCAGCAGAAGTTTAGCATTCCTCAAAAATCCCTTTACCAGTCCCTTGTTCAATCTGTTATAGTCCCATCAAATTCACGTCAGTTCATGTTTCCGCAGAACTTATAAGATGCACAATCCAGACATACACATCATCAAAAACAATAAGCAAAATCTTGGTTATCAACTCATCATCATGATTATTTCAGATGTTTGCTCGGCAAAATGCATGCTCTTTTTATAATTTTATTTATTTATCTATTCCACTTTTCATTCACAGTTTTAATATGACATATGACGGGTGAATGACTAGTGTTTAATACTAACTCTACAAGTTGCAACTTCTACGGATATACCTTAAGATATGCCAGAGTCAGGCCGTATAAATTGATCAACAGAAAGAAATGGGGATAGGCGGGAAACAAGAACAACAATAACGTAACATAACTGGATCTGGCAATAACTACTCTCACGGAAGGGGAAACCAACATGAGGAAAGTTGTAGATGACGCGATCAAACTTGTGTGTCCTGAGGAAGAAATGTTGACTCATCTGCATAGCATCCACTCCATAAAACACCAAGCAACCTCTCTCCTCCAGTTCTCTCACATTATCAACTGCATTACCGTACTTGTTTGCTATCATCTCTTGAGTGTCAAGACAAGTGGCAACCATGTTGTGGGCAAAGCCGAACTCTCTCGCTAAACAAAGAGAGAATGAAAAGTCCCCTTCTCCAACTAGCAATATTCTCTGCTTTGATGAGTAGTGATTGCTCCATTTTTCTGTTTCTGTCTCCATTTCTTCTTCTTCGTCACTGTCATCTGATTCTCTTCTTTCCTCCTTTTGTTCTTCTTCTTCACTCATCGAGATCACTCACCCGAACGACCTCCCCTGCGTCTCTTTGGAATTGGATGCTCTTCTTTCTTTAAAGTAACCTCCACCTTTTCTTCTTGGAGCCCGAAAAGTTGCTCCAACAAAAGTTACACTCACCGGTAAGTTACGTTTGAACGTAACTTTAGCATTTGCCTTTTTTGCTTATTTTTTTAATTTTTTCCCTAATAAACAAAAGAGAAGGTGAATATCGAGAGTCAAAACTTCCCTGTTGTGGAATCCAAAGAGCCAACGTCTACTTTTTCGCTGTTTATGTTTTTTTTAACAGAGCAGTGATACCCAGAACCCCACCAATAAATATCATTTCAATGGCGTTAAGTAGAATGGGTAAAATTTAGCGCCATCTAATTATATATAAATAAGATATGAATAAATGGATATAAATTATTAAATTTGATATGATTATTAAACATATCATGTTTGGATTGACATAATTTTTTTTGTATTGGGTTTGGGTTAAAATTCTTGATCCATTTACTTGAATAATGACATAATTATATTTTTTATTCTTAAATAATTTTTAAATTTTTGTTATTAAAATTTAAATATTAGGCATAATTCTCTCTTTTTAATTTTTTTAGAAGACAAATATATACACAATGTTTTTATTTATAAAATTTTATATAAATTTAGAACTTTAATAATGAAGTGTATAAAACATTAATACATATGCATATTTTATGATATTGATATATAGTATTATTTATATATATATAATTTAAACTTTAAATAATATAAATGTGTAATAGTTTGAGAGAGTGTGTAACATTTATTAATATATATAGATATTAAATTGGTTATTAAGTAACTTATTTATTTTTCATATCGAATTTGAGTCTTAATATTTTGATATGATTATTAAATAAATCGTGTTTAGATCGACCTAAATTTGACACGATCATTAATTTCTTTTAAAAGCCCTTTTTCTCTTGATATAGCCCCTAAAATAAATTCTACAATTACATATTAATTTAAGAATAGTGCTATTAACACCCTCCATTATTCTTACAACACCCATTTACTATTGTAATTACATTTCTATTATTTTGCTCTATCAATGGAGATCCGTATTAGTTTAGTACAATATATTCTTGTCCATATTACTTCTATCCGCGCTGATAAAAAGGGAAAATATATAGTGGCTGATCCTAAAAACTCGGTTATCTGACTTTTAAAATTGGCTGTTACCGACTTCTCCATTGATGCAAAGACATACAACAGTTGAAGCAAACTCGCTGTGCCATCAGGCTTTGTTAAATTTATTTGCCTTAGTCCAAAAGAATTGAAAGCAATTCTTTATGTGAAACTACCGATTAATAAGTTCTTTAATACACCCACACCTTATATTGTCTATTTCTTTGAAGAGTAATGATATATGTACAAATTCTTGTATGAATTTATTTTGTACAAACTGATGTGCCATAATTTAATTAGTTAAATTAAATATCACTTTGTCCACATGATTTGTTTTTATTATTTTATATTTTCTTTCAACTAATGAATTAATGCCACATCAGTTTTTTTTTTTTTTTTCTTTCAAAATATAATTCACAGCTTTGAAGAATTTGTTACAGCTTTCCAATATTTTAAGGTTTACATTGTAAACCCAACACTACAGATTATCTTGTTACAAAAACGTCAACCAATCCAAAACAAGAAGGCATATTAAAGTAATACAGTTCCGACGAAGAATGATTCTCCAACTGCGAAAAGATAGTACGATGTTATAATTCCATTCCTTGACCAAACTGTTCGATTGTTTTTGTCGCGAGTGTAAGCACATCTACAAAAGCAGAAAATGATGCACGAAGAAACCTGGCCTCAACTGCCTCAAAGTGCACTAAAAGTTTCCCATTAACGACAGATATCTGCCTTTTCACTTTGTCTGGTTGCAACTCCTTATCAACAGCTAATGCTGCATACACAATTGATGCATTCTCATTGGACTCGTAATCCACTTCAAAGTCACAGCTAAATTCCCATTGCGATGCGTCAGAAGTTAGAGCAGCTGCCATCACAATTAATGCCACATCAGTTTGTACAAATCATTTTCTTTGAATCCATCATTAACCAAGTCATTTTCTTTTCTTTATTTTCCTTACAAATTCAATACTTCCATACTTTTTTATGAAAAAAAAAAAAGATTAATTATTCCTATGCTTCTAGAATACTCCTAAACCATGAGATTTATACCCCGATTTCAATTTGTTTTATAATTGAAAAAAATCGAAAAATAAAAAAATAAACAAAACAGTAGACGCAATTGACATGAGAATTTTTACAACCTGCCTTCGCTACTAGCGACACGTGCATGATATTAGCTCTGCTCCTAAAAACTTATGGCCATTGTAAGAACATAAAGGGTAACTCAAAATTACAACTGAATCATATCTCCCAAGTACGCGGTTGTAATATTTCTATCCTTTAGCAAAACTAGTTTTAAACAGGCAAACCCAACATATTTTTGTGTCCTAAGCACGTATACACAGACATGAATGTTTTTACTATCTTCCTGAAACTTCTTGCATCTGAGCGAACACATTTATTGTGTAAACCATCATTGACATACAGAGGTACTTTCTACTGCAGCAATTAGAGATATGACCAGAAAACATACTTATCATGTATCACAATCATACTATTATACTAAACAATCCAGCTTCTTTCAACAGCAATAGTCATTAATGAGCAGGTCCCTTGGTTAAAAAAATTTCATAATCCATGAAAGCTGCCGATGACATCAGTAACTTAGAATGGAAGGGTAAACCGGTACTAAGCATTAATACATTTGATTTTGAACAGTGACCCATCTACTTGGCCAAAGCTCTTTCCGGAAGTGAAAAAGTTGTCCTTCTCATCTTTGAGGTCCCAAATAAAAGGGTATCCTGCATCAATAAAAGGTATGGCCCTCCCAAACTCAATCAGCGTGGTGAAACATATTACCCAAAAATGTCTCCTTCTTAGTCTTCATGTCGACTTAAATTTAGCTAGCTGAATTAATACATCTTTGAGGAGGTCATTGAGCCTGGTTCTCCTAGCCTGGAAAAGTCCACATATTCTTTCAACTACCATCCTCTAGAGTAAATTAAGAAAACAATTGCAAAACAGAAACAATAATCAAACCGAAAATAAAAAATCCTGTAGATTTTGAGATAAAATTTCAAACTCTAAACAGTTCAACAGATAAACTTACTGGCATGATAGCACAATATGCAGCTAAAATGAAAATTATAACAATGCAAAACTTGACAGAAACTAAAAATCCTTATTATATCTGCCCACGAATAGAAAGGGTTTGGGTGATGACATGAATTTCAATCCTCAAGAAATGATGATGCTTACTTTCCTTTTATTCCAGACATAAACAAACTTTCACAAGGGCAAAATGACAAGATACCTTTTAAGATTAGTCAAATTAGAAGCACAGTCATCAGTCCTTTCTCGAATAATCAATTCTTTTCTTAGCTTCTTAAGACAAACACCAGGTGTGGTAGACAATCTCAGACAAGCCATACCTTTAAAGACGGGACAATAGCAAATGCTTCTTCAACAGTTTCTGGACATATGTTGGCAATCACACAAATCTGCAGCCAAATATTAGAAATCAAAAGAGCTGCATAACTTATAGAATTGAGTGACTCAAGTTGAGATTTATACCTCACCATCAGTGACACCATGTTCTGAGAGAGATCTGATAATAGAGTTAATAGTCCAACAAAGATAAACCACCAAACTAACAGCAATATAATGCATAAGCAAGAGATAAGCATTAACCTAAAGAGTGATAGAGACATAATGAAATTAAAGGATACTGGAAAAGTCCTTTGACAGCCTGAGGATTTGTAAAATGGCTATGCGTTTTGGCATACAGTAGTCCCTTGTCAAATGAACTGAAAACAGGAAATGTATTATATCACTTAAGGAAACTCCTACTTGATAATAGAAGTTCATGGTGTGCTACTTACACAGGAATTTTAATAGTTGGATCTGCCGACAATAAAGCCATTTGTTCCTGGATTCCCTCTAAAATATGTGTGGCCTCACAGTCCATCAGGCATTTGGCATTTTTTGGAAGCTCTGCAATATCATCAATTATGATGTCAACACAACATTGGGCATAGGACATATCCAAGCATAACAGAATGCTTTAGATATTAATACCTAAGAAACATAAACCACACAGTCTATATAGCAGGTCAACAACTAGCCAACTCAAGATAGCTGAGAGAAATATTCAGACATACCTTACATGTATAAATATGTGTGAGTGTGAGTGCATGTACACTAAGTCATTCCTGGATACAATTTGATTATCCTATATAGTTGTGTGGATTTTAAGTTTTTTTCCAATCTTCCACAAACTTCCAAGTTTTTTGCTATCAGAAGAGATGACATACCCTGCTCAACTCTGAGCTCAAGTGGAAGAGCTTCCTTCACTACAGAAACCTTTGCACCATTAGCAACCTTGTCTCCTTTTCCGCCTTTGGTCAAACCACCTTCAGAAATATTTTACTAGTTCACAGCCTGTAATAGCCAAACTAAAAAAAAAAGAATCTAAAATCAAATCAATAATACCTTTACTGTAGGTGGCTTCAAACTTTCCTTCGGATTTTGAAGAAAGAGTAAATTTTCCTTCAGATAAACCTATAACCGAATAAGTTAGCAGCATTTGAAAAAGCGGGGAGAGGGATTGATAACTTAATAGTAATAAGCTTGAATGAAAATGAAAAAGAAAAAGAAAAGGTTGATGAAAAGAAAGTGACCTTCAGTATTGAACTGAACTTTCCTTCCCCTCTTTGACTTTGCTGAATTATCATCCTTTCCGCCAAGTGATGCTACCAAGAAATGAGAAAGATGCATTAGTATGGATGGGCATGGCAGAGCGCAACTGCACAAGAGACTTCCATTGCATGCGGATTGTAGCAGCAAGTAATGGTGATTGGACTTGGAAAAGGAACAGGAAGCTCTTGACCAATAAGACGAATGAGAGCCTAAAAACCCTTATTTCAAAAAAATAAATAACCTAGATGTACATGGGGGTTGCAATGGCATAAAATTAAGCTTAATTAAGCCCGTACTGTAATTTGGAATTGGATGGAACAAAACAAGGGCAAGGTCTTGCTCTGGCATATCCATTATCCGTTATCCAATTCTATATCAGAAACTGCAGTATCTTAAGGGAGGGTCAGGGCTTTCAATAATTAACGGCTCAAACATCAACTGGTACCATACGCCGTATGCTTGGCATTACTTTCACAAAGTCACAATGCCTATCATTAGGGTTATATGGTTACTTACACATACATTCATCAGAACATGAAAGTGTGAAAGAGAAAGCAAAGTATGAAGCTGCTTACTAGGTATAGATTTCAGAGAAGTTTTGCCGCCTCCGCCGCCGCCGCCGCCGACGCCGCCTCCTTTGCCTCCTCCTTTCTCCATTAGTTACAAGGAAATAATACTAGTCTGGAGATTGGTTTGGGGTACTACAGGTAAAATTTATTAAGAAGATTAAGGGACAGTTTGAGAACTTCCAAAATAATTGCTTAGTTGTCTTATAAAATAATTAATTGCGAAGAGAATTAATTTAGGGTTTGATAAATTTTATTTTTAAAAGTACAGTCAATTTTAAAAATAAATATAGATGTTTAATGAATCTTATTATTAAACTATTGAGATAAAATAAATGACTAAAATATATATGATGTAAAATAAAAAACTTACATATACACAAAAATATATACATATAATATTTTTAATTGTGTATTCTAATAATTTTAACTAAAAATAAACTATATAATATATTGACTATTTTTAAACAAATTTAAAAATAATTTGACCAATAAATTGATATTAATAAATTTATATTGATGAATTATAATAAAAATTTATTCAAATATTAATTTTGTTTTCAATTTAAATAAAGATAATTTTGGGTTGGCAATCCCTAAGTTACGTTTTGCGTAACATACGGCTTGGCAAATCTTGAGCGTTCAATGTGTTTGAGTCTAATCTAACGGACAACATTAAATTTATGAGAAAGTAGTAACGAGTGATAAATCTGCTGAACTAGTTGTTTCAAGTGATGGGTTACTTATCTTTGCATTTCTCTTACGAATCTAAGTACAATATAACCAGTGAAGAACTTAACTTTGAAATCGACGAAGGACTGGTCATCGGAGATGAGATAGAGGTGGCGACCTTTCAAGCACGATCGATTTGTTGAAACTCAACGAGCCACTGATTCACTGCCACGCGGTTGCATAATTCGTTCTTGTGATTCAAGACATGTACAGCCACATAAATTTGCAAGTCCATCCACATCAAATGACCCTTGATTTGTAGAAAATTCAGTGGTAGATTTTGAGGAGGATGGTCTTGGGGGAGATGAAACTCCTCTTGCTTAACGTTTTGGGTCTTTTTATTTTTTTTTCAATTAAATATAACCAACCATGAAAAAATTCAATTTTCAATTAAATGCTTAAAATTCAACAAAGGTAAGAAAACGTGTTTCACTCCTTCAGGGATTGCATCCCTTTTCAATCAATCTTTTTGCCATGCATAGTTCAACCTAAATATGTTATTCAATACATAAACGCTTCCTTGAGGTGTTGGCATCAAATGGAACATCTATCTCAAGTTGAGAGGGTGCTGTTCATCGGCGAGTTGGAGATTATCGGAGTAAAAATGAGCATGCCACCAGTGGGACCAAAGGGCTGGTAATCGACGATGGTGATGGAGTGCTGACACTGTTGGAAGGGAAGGCTAGTGAGCTTACTGACGATATTTTGCGAGCCCACACCTGCCTCTTTAAGCAAATTTTGCATTTGCTTAAGACTTGTGTAGACGAGAGAAGAGAGAGAGAGAGAGAGGCGTCATCTTAAATTAATATTTAGAATTTAATTGTGATGATTTCATTTTTCTTTTTGCAACCAACTATAGGAAGTAGTTTTTTAGTTGACTCTTTTGGCCATCAGTCTCCAACCGTTTCAGTCAACTACAATTTTCCTAGTGTTATGTATACGTGACATATTTTTATTGGTTGATTAATTAAATCACGACTGTAACTTACCAGAACCGTAACTTAGGGTGATCCTTTTGGGTTTACGTAATAATTTTAAATATTTATAGAATTATATTAATATATAAAATTGATTCTCAAAATTAAAATCTAAAAATTACTTCTTACTTACTTTCTAAAATTGGATCCAACTAAGTTACAATTAGCTGTAACTTACTCCTCTCACATGAATAGTAGCGCAATAGTGGGCCCCACATATTTTGTGTGAGAGGAGTAAATTACAGCTAATTGTAACTTAGCATTTGCCTTTAAAATTAACTATAGAAATAATTAATTTTGATAAAAGTAATTTATTTTTTATACTAAATACTAAAATTAAATTTTTAATTTTTAAAATCACTTTGAAGTTTCTAAAAACAATCTAAAATCTTAAGAAATATTAAAAAAATAAAAACAAAAAAAAAATTCCTTTTTCCTTGGAAAGTGGAAAGGGTAATTTTGGATGTGTTTCCAAGGGCTTCCCCCTTGCTACACCTGGAGAAACTATCATATAACTGTTAATAAACTCTTTGGTCGTTGAGGGTAGTTAAGTAATTGTAACAATATATAATTTTTATTTAAATTTTCAGAAAGCTGGTGACTGATCGGACAAGTCATTGTTTATGTAGATAGAGAGACTAGCTTCTAAAAACAGATTAAGGGCAGTCCTGAAAAAATAAATTCGGATCCATTTCGGGGATGAATCCGTACCCAAAGAGAGAGTAAACATCGCGTTCAGATTTGGGAATGTTTTAGGACCCCGAACCCGACCCGAGATAAATATTAAGAAAATTAAATTATTACCTAATACCCTAATACCCAAGAAGAAATCTGGAAACCCTAGCAGCACGTCAGCAGCAACCGTTCGTCGCAACTAACTGCTCGTCAGCCCCCACCGTTCGTCGTCACTCACCAACACTCAGCCGCGCCATCCGTTACTATATGCCCTCACCTCCTCCTGCCCCTAAAGGTTTTTGCTTTTGCTATTTTTCATCTTTACCTCATCACTTTCGCCAAACATTTTTAGTTTAAAGCTTTAGGTAAGTGATTTTGTGTTTTTTTTTACGAAGCTGTTAATATTAATTCATACAGTTTCTGCGGTTTCTACATTTATTTAATTCTACTTTTGTATTTTTGGTAATTTAATGCTGTTATAATTTTGTACGAAATGAGAGTAAGAATTAGGTATTATATGAATGAATTGGGGCTTTAGAAGATGAATTCGGAGTTGAATTTCGATGTTTGGATTTTAGATTGTTGCATCGAGATCACTTTCTGATATTGTCTTGTAAATCATACGCTGTTTTATTGTAGTTTTGATGGTTGCTTAATTCCAAGTTCAATTAAATTGGATAAATAAATAGGTTATTTTTGTTGCTAATCTAATTTACATTGATGGCTTGTTCATTTGTCGTTTTGGCCTGTGATATGATTTTCTTAATGATCTTTTAGATATAAATAATCATATAATATGATTGAAATTTAAATGGGGATCGGGTCCCTGTTTTATCCCCGCTCAATTCAGGGACATTCCCAAACTATCCCCAATTAAAAAATAGATTATGGGGTGGGGTTGGGTTCGGGGATCATGATTACCGCCCCAAACCCGCCCCATTGCCATCACTATTTGCAGTTTTTATTATCTTCTTATATCTTTTCATTATAATTTTCTTCTTTTTCTAAGAGAACAAAAGCGAGCTGCAACTGCTCACCGCTGACTCTTTGGTTGTTATCAGATTCAGCTCTCAACGACGACGAGTAATGCTGCCTCAAATTCTTGTTTATTGCATAAATATAAACTTAACTCTGTGCTTTGTGTTGCTTATTTAGCTTGTATTTGATGTTTTACTGGTAGATAGGTGTTGCATACTTTTTGAAGGAATGGCTGAGTGAGCCGATTATGTTTTACTGGTATATAGGTATGTTTGTGTGATTGATTGCTGATTATGTCAAATTTCTAAATGTTAGATTTGTATGAGGTAGAAGATTTTCTGCACAAAAGTTGAAAAAGGTATTTTATGGATTCACAAATTGAAGATCTTGAGGAGAAGCTCAAGTCTTTGTTAGGGCTGCTTCAAGCAGAATGTGGCATTTTTGAAAGACTTGTTTACAAAAACAAGAACCAGCACCGAAGATCCTCTTATTTTCAATATCTACTCAAGGTTAGCTCTTGCTTGTTGTTACTACTATAATAGCTTTACTGGATTATGTTAAACTCAAAACGAATTGATAAATTGCAGTGTTTTTTACTAGCTTAATGAGTATACATTCTTGCTGGGGCTCTGTAGCTTATTACAGTTTTGGGTTCTAGGTTAGGAGGGATTTGAGACTTTTGCAGTCAGCTAAGTTGGAAGAGTTATTGGGTTCTTGCTTTCAAGTGATAACAGGGAAAAGACCTAAGCAGAAAGTGCATCTTTTGGAAAGGTAATGTTTCTCTGCGACATATACATTTGGTTTCCAGTACTTTATACAAGCCCTTTTATGCATATTTGCAAACATCTGAATCTGAAGTGCACGTTGCCTAGAATAGAGTGAAAAGTGGATTATTGAGCTATGAGTTTTTTAGGTAGCATATTTGGGTTCAGAATAAAGGATATATATTTGTTTATGCAGATATGATGTTCAGGTGCTCACTTTTAGTAGTTATTTTGTGGCAGTTTGAAGAGGAGAAAATGTGATGATGGGAAACATAATTTTTTGGAGCGACTTTTAGGAGCTGCACGCTTACTGTCACAGGTAGTATTTCTTCTTTCTTCTTTTCATCACGTTTATTTCTTTCTCATCAAACTTGTTATTCTATTACATCTTCTCTTGTATCTATTGTTATGTAATCATATATGTGTTGTTTTTGTTGCAGATGGTTGAACCGATGCTTAAGGCAGCCACGTATCCTTTATTAGATATGTTTTACCTTTTGACTACATAGTTGTTGAAAATGATTACTAGTAAAAGATAAGTTGGCACTTGATTATATGTTGCCCGTATCCATCTTGACACTCAGCAACTGATACATTACAAGCACTAGTTTTATTGGCAAGTCTATTTCATTACTTTGTTCCTAGTGCTGTGCATTCTTGTAGTTTCACTTTAAGGTTTTCTTGTTGCTTCTTTTTAGTTTCAACCTTTAACCAATTTACAGTGAGGTATCTACTTTGCTTGCTCGTTCATTTTTTATGGGATTTTCTCTGACGATTTTGGCTTTGCTTGCGCGGCTTCGTGTTTTAGTTCAACAAGTAAGTTCCAGTTCATTTTTCTATAATTTAGTTGTATTTGATATTTTTGTTGAAGTGGCAAGGCAAGTTAGCATCAGAGATTTACATAAAAGGATTTATGCAGATTTTGGCATGGTTATGGAGACTACATTGATGTTGCTTTTAGACCATAATACCAACTGTCTTTCATCTTGGGACATAATACATAGTCATATGATATTTACAAACCTGCTCTTTCCAAGGCTAAAAATATCGTGACATTTGTGACTATATAATTATCTGTTGGTAATCTCAAGTTTTGGTATAGCTTCTCCTAATTTAATGCTTAACAGTTGGGCAGTCTAAGTCGGGCATACTGGATTCCACTTATAATTAGATAACTTGTTTTTACCTTTTTCCCGCCTTGCAGATATTACTGGATGTTGCGTCAGTATTCAACATAGTTTCTTCTTTTTCCCAAAAGAAGCATTCTGTAAAAATAAATCAGGAAGGAATTAAGGTTAGTCTGACTTCTAAAATTTGCATTCACAGTGAAAGCTGTCTACGGATGCCTTTTTCTTATATACTCTCGCCTTACCCTTTTTCCTGACGTTAATGCAGATTTACAGGGAGTTCTATCCAGTAAATGAGGAATACATGACCCTAGAATGTGTTTGGAACACAGATAAGTTTGAGTTGCTGGAGAAGTCTCATAAGAGTGAGAAGAAAAGTAAAGAGGGGGGTTGGGAAAACGATCTTCCTACTAGAGATTCTGCTGTACGGTACCAGAGTATTGAATCTTTTCTTGAGGGTAAGAGTGTTCGTTACTCTTAAGTCGCTGTGTTCCTATGTTTTGTTTCATACGTCTGCTTCCCTGTTGATTTATGTGATTCTGCTGTTATTTCTTCCCTATAATTTGTCAGTCTTATCATATGTCAATTTTAGATGATGAACTTGATCCTGAGAAGGCAAATGCTGATGGAGAAGGTTCCATTAAGATCACTGACGACAAGACCAATTTGTTAGCAAGCCCTTTCATTCAGAGCGATGATGTAAACCAGGTTGACAGTGGTATGAAAGTAAGAGAAATTTCAGGCACATCAGCAATCCCTGGCCAAAAGATTGCCCAGGAAAGTAGCTTGCTTTCAACCTCGTGCCCTTCCCCGAGCTCAAAACTTTTAAAAGCCCAGTCCGTCACAAAGAAAGTGGCATTTGTCTCAGTCAAAAGATCTGCACCTGCAACATCAGATTCATTGGATCTTCGAATTAAAGAACCTGAAAAGAAAAGCGATGATGGGGAAGATAAATTTTACAATCTACTGACCGGTGGAAACCTGAAAGATAGTCTCTTCTGATTATCTTTCATCCTTTTCTTATTTGTTACATTTATTACACTAGGTGCAGAGAAAAAGGGATTGAAGAGGGAAATTTTAGATCAGCTGATAGAAAAATATCTTCATCCTCTAAAGTTTTGTGCGTTTCTAGTCTCACTAACTCATAAACAAGGGGTGAAATTCAACCAATCGTTCTCGATCGTACTTATAAGTGGATCTTGAGTTGAAAGAGAGATTTATTTGTACTTTGTAGGGATGGCAAAAAGGTCTGAGCCGGTTCAGTCCATTCTTACAGGTAGGGGTGGGATTTCGGTTTACAATTCGGTTTTTTCTATTTTTGATTCGATTTACATCCTGTTTGGGTTTAAGAATTCAACCCAAACAGGTTGGAAAATTATTTCGGTTCAGTGCGGTTCGGTTTCGAATTCGATTCGGTTTGTTTTAGGTTTGTAATTTGATTTGGTTTTGGGTTGTGAATTTCAAAACGGTTTGGGTTAATAATTCGGTTCGGGTTAATAATTCAGGTTGAGCCAATATTAACAAAAATAAACAAATTTAACAGCGCAATAAGCAAATTAAACAGTAAAATAAGCAAATGATGAAATGTTCAGGTTATCAAAACACCAAATTCAACGTCAAATGGAAAATATTTTGCTGCAAATTACAACAATAAAAGAAAATAACAATAAATAAAGTAGCTTCCAAATTCAAATTCCAATTCCAATTTTTTAGTCATGAAGTTAATCCAAATAAATAAAAACAACTATAAAATTTTTGAATTAAAGTAAAAGTATATCCATTTTTCCATCAACAAATAAAAAAATGATGAAGCAAATCAGTCCATTCTACCAAAAAAAAAAAAAAAGGCAAATCAAGCCATTACTAAACTTATATTTTGTCTTAAACTGATTAAAAAAGAAAAAGCTAATCAATAAACAAATTTACAAATTATAATTTGTCCTGACTCCTCTAACATTTACAAGAAAAACCTAAACATAATATTATAGATTTTAGCTAGGGTGAGCAAAAAAGCCTAGGCTAGGTCTAGGCCTAAGCCCACTGTTTTTTTTTTAAAATAAATTTATAAATTAGAATAATATAATTAAAATTAAAAAGTAACATAAAAACTAAAAAAGAAAACTTTTAAACTTATAAATCAATGATGATTCAAAAAAGCTAAAATTATAATAATAAATTCTCTCTTATGCGTTTATTAATTAAGAGAGTATTTAAATTAAAAAATTCAGTATAAAAAAAATTAAATTTCTAAGTTTTTATTTGTTTTATTTATTATTTTATTTTAAAATCTTTATTTTCTTTAATTTATTTATGGTTATAACAACATGTTGATTATTAATTTATTTTAAATTTACAATAATTTAAAAAAATTTTAAAAAATCAATAAAAACCCAAGTCTGCAATGGGCCCAAATCCATGTAATAGTAAATTGAATTTATTTTTTATAAATTAAACTGGAGGCATTTGAGTAATAAAAGTGAAAAGAAAAGTGTTATAAGAATTTTAGAGTGTTAAAAGCCCACTCATTTTACTATTACATGGATTTAACACAAAAGAAAAGATAGTTGGACGCAGTCCCAACAATTTGTTGAGCCGAGGCCCAATTTCAAATACATAAGATAAAACTTGAGTGGAACTTGTAGTTTAAATTTTAAATTTTATTTCCTAAAATTCCTATATTAGTTTATAAAATAGAAATTCATTTCTTTGAAATTAATCATTTTCCAATAAAATTTTAATCCTAAAAGTCTGATTTTAAAATAGACAGAAATCTTAAAATTTTAAGTTATTTTATATTTATTATATAATTTGACTCCTTAATTTTAAACTCTTATTTTTAAAAAAATAATTTTTAATTAAAATTTAACATGTCAGCACAAATTATGGAATAGAGTGAGTGTAAAAGTTTGTTAAAAGAATAATTTATTTAGGTATTAAATTAAATTTCTCTTCAAAATAAATACGAATTAATTTTTCTTTAGTTATTGAAGTAATTTCAATTGAAAAGGAATTTTATGAGAAATTTTTAGGAGTTACAAAAGCCTGCTCTACTAAAATTTTGTCAAAAATCGGAGTAACCAGATTAAAATTTTCTTTCATGCAATGCCATGCAAGGCAGCCATGTCGATGATTTTACTTAGCCCCCTTTTTCCATTTTGTTTCTGCAATCGCTAAAGAGCAACTGGAGTTACCGGTGATTAGCAGTCGTCGTCATAGCTCTTCGAGATTTTTTTTTTTTTTTTTTTAAAAAGAAAAAAAAAAAAGACAAAAACAAAAAGCAGTAACATAATGCAAAATATACCCACCAGGCACCAGCAGCAATTACAGTTTCCGCCGAAGCAAATTGAAAAAAATAAACCAACGAACCACTACAAACCTCTTAGTCAAAAATCAAGGCGAAATGAAAACACAAAACAAAACGTTCTAGCAATTGAAGCAAAAAGAACGTATCCCAACCTTCCCTAACTGTGAACCTCTGCGCACAAACAAAAATCCACAATTTTTCCATAGAGATGGAAAAAGACAAGTCCATCCTCAGCATGGAATAACTTAATGTGGGTCTGAATCTCAGGTATCGTCAACTTGTGAGTGGAACACAAAACTTGGAAATGTGGTTGTGATGTCTCTGCTCAAGACAAAGAACATAGATGTTAGTTGCAAAAGCCCTGAAATATTAACGCTTCTCTGGTTAATTAAAGGGAGGAGGAGAGAGACTTTGAGCCAACAAAACAAACAGGAAATGTCAGCAACAAAACAATAGTTCAGGTACTGGACATTCTAATGACATAAGCATCAAACCAACTCACTTGAGATATTGAAGAGTCATATTCTTCAAAAGGGATGGATGACGCAAAACTAGGTTACGCCACTCTTCCTTATCAATCTTCCCATCATGTTTAGTATCTGCTTCCTCAAAAGTCTACATAAACCAAAAAGGTGACAACTACTGGGAAATATTCAATTGTATATCTGATCAAGTGGGCAATCATGTATCTAGTTAATCTGTAAAGTTACTAGAAAGTAACAACACACCAAATCTCAACATGCCTTCAGTATTTCTAAACATTGGTCATATATGCAGCATAAACTTGTTACATTCATCAGTTTCTATGCAGCTTGAACAACCACAGTGACCTGACATCTGTTTCAAATTTCAACAACTAAATTATCAGCGTGAATAACCACATTATTAGTCAATTACTGTCTTTCTTCTATCCACAGTTTTCCAAGATCCTGTCTCTACTACTCTCCAGGCTCTAAATGGCGCGTCAAAGATACCTCACTTATTAGTGTAATTACAATCAGATTTGAAAATTCACAATGATATTAATTTCCAAGATTCCATGATCCATGAACAATAATATCCCACACTTTGAAAGAATGTAGTCATGAAAATAATGCAGCTGGGATCAGAAATTAATTAATTGGACTGACAGAATGAATACACTTGTACCCTGTCGTACCCTGGCACCAATAACATTAAGACCAGAAAGAATAACCAAATCAATTGGATTAGCGAAAGCACCTTGTCAATGATACTCTCAATCACATCATCTGAAAGATTCATACCAGATTCAGTAAGTGTGGCTACTACCATTTGCTTTACCTACCCAAAAAAAAAAAATTGTGACAAAAAGGAACTTCCGGAAAACATGCCTGAAAAATATAGAGCCAAGATACCAAGGGAACAAACAAATGCAAAACATCATCTGACAATTAAGACATTAAATTACTTCAAATCATGCCTGGTGCTCTGGATATTGTAGCTGAATGTGGAGTATTAAGTCTTGCCACCTATAAGCCTCTACAATGTACCTCACTCGACTCTTGCCATGGATCTTAAATATGTCATATCTACTTCAGTTTCTCTTTTATATATATATATATATATACACACACACGCACACACATATCGTCCTTCTCTTATGGGGGCACCCTCTTTTTTTTTTTTTTCCCAATGTGGACACCCTCAGTACAGACATGTTATTAAACCACATGGCTTTATCGTGAATTTAACACTCAGCAAAATCCATGAGAAAATAGTTTCCCCTAGTGAACACTTGAGAAAATAAGCACGGGTTTCATGCTTTTCCTCCCCATGTTTTCAATCTCAAACTGAGACTAGACAAATAGAAGCAGTCTTTACGCATCAGAAACCTTATGCAAGAGTTATTCCTTCTAGGTATTTTGCTGGGATCATGCTCTTTGAAAAGTCACGGAGAACTGAGGAGCACTTGGTGGTGTTAAGAAACCTCCAATAGATTATCTTCAAAGTTTCTACATAACAGGAAAAAGCTTTCAAAGAAAAATAATGTGCAACCCAATTCATCCAAATTAATTCTCTCTACTTAGACGTTTTAAATAAGTGCTAAAGGTGGGAATGTGGAAAAACAGTATTAAAAGCACGAAGATACTTGTGCAGTATCCACTCCCATTTTTGGTATAGATCAATCTGCAGATAAAATACTATGCAAAATTACCTCCTGTCTCTCAATGAATCCTTGCTGTTTAAGGTCATATAGCTGGAATGAAACTGCAACAGAGAACGCCCAAAGCTCATTAATTCATTTGGATCACCCTACTTTCACCAACAATAAAGACTTACAACATGAAGAAAGTTAACAGCAAAGAAGCGAACTGACACTTTCAAGAGATAACTAAACAGAAACATGTGAAATATTTTCTACGAACTCACACTCAATCTTATCATCAATTGGAGCATTGGGGTGAAAGACAGAGAGAGCACGTGCAAATTCTTCAAAATCTAGTATTCCATTGTGCTTGGTGTCAAACAAGTCAAATACCTAATAGAATTGGAAAAGAATTTAGGTCATATACAGCAAAAACTTCCTTACACTTGTGAATATTTGTGTGCAAGCTTTTGCAAGTGATTTCATGCCTACAGACTAAAGTTTGAAACACATTATATAATCAAGGAAAAATGTGCATTAACAGCAGATAGACAATGAAACCCAAAGCTTCTATAGGTTTGACATATAGCAGGCATACCCGATCTGCAAATAAGCTCTCTTTTTGGTTTGTCTTGAACAATGCCAACTGAAATTCTTCCTGTGACGTAATAATAGATGGAAGAAAATGCATATAAAGAAGTACAATTAACCAAGATTTACAGCACACAGAACATAAACAAAGAGGTATAACTCAATAAAAGGAAATTATGGAATGATGTCAAGATAAAGAAACATCTATTTTCCCTATTTCAAATGACCAGGTATAAAATAACTGCTTAAAAAAAAAAAAGAAACAATCAATCACCTTGTTTATCAGTCCATCATCAATCACAGCACTGCTGATCTTCTTAAAAAGTTCGTACAGAGCTTCAATTTCACTAACACTAACTGCATTATAGATATGGGAAGAAGAAAAGATCTGATTATTGTGTAAATATCTACTTTCCTAATGGAAATTTTAAGCACAAGGAACTAATCAGATAATCCAATTAAGACAGGTTTAAATAAAGGATTGAGAAAAAAAAGAAGGCATCTTTGTGTATTTTAAAATTTGAAAACTACCTCTATGGTGAAAAGTAAAAAGAGAAAAAAGAAGCAAGGAGGAAAAAAGGGAATAATTAAGCACATTCAGATTTAACAGGCCAAAAAAAAAAAAAACTGTATGACTTTCACACTGGTAATATCCTTTTTTCTTGGTTATGGTGAGGACATCATAATATATAACAATTAATCATAGAAACTATTAACAATGATATTATACTGCCAGTAAGAAGAATAATTAAGTCGTAGGAGAACTTAGAGCAGAAAAGCTATGATCTGTTTAATAAGCAGGGAAACTTTCCTACATATGTCCACCTGTAGTGACAAGTGGCGTGCACTTCCGGCCCTTCAAGAGATCCCCTTTCTTTATTGTTCCCCTAACATAGTTAATTTTACTATAGAATCATAGCAATCAAATAGTTGATTCATGCACAAATGAAATTGAATATTAGGAATATAAAACTACAGGCACACTTTTATTCTTAATAAGATCAATAATTCCGAATTTAATTACTGAAGCATAATGGATAATTATTAAAAGTGCCGACTTATTTGATAATGGTAGTCCAGGATCATTTAAGTCAATTCCTTAACTCATCCATGCAAGATCATGGTAATACTCAAGAGGTTGTAAATAAGCTTTATTTTCCCTTATGCACTGGAATCATCAAAACAGTAAGTAGACAATATGATAGCAATTGACAAATCATTTCAAGTTGATGAGTCAGTTTCTATTTAAAGAGGATAGCATCTTCTATCAGTTCACCCAATGATTTTTCACATCTAGAACTAGAAAGTATGACAATTAATGTTAACGTACACACTGTCTCCCTTGCAAGAGCTTCTGGCTCTTCCAGACCCCTGGGTTGCTTATACAAATCAGCATCACAACAATTTACAACAACAGCACAGAAATGCTTCAATCCGTCTAGGCACTGCACCATGATCTTTTCCAGAAATCAAGACACTCCATACCTGTGTTCAAGGAAAACCGAATTTTTAACTACGAACAGTCTAATTGGCAAAAGCCATATACTGGCAACAAATTGAAACAAAAAATTAACCTGCTTTGAGTCCAACAAATCCAAGACATAATAGTGAGTGGTGAAGAAACAAGGGGGATTCTTAACATAACAACAAGATTCAAGATGTTACAATAATTCCAGCATGCTTGTGAGAACTTGGACACAGGTGACCCAAGAAATGGGAATAGTGCATGTGGGAATTAACACTGGATAGCAGCAGTAATGATGGTTCAAGCACAAGTGCCCAACCCCATTGGCAATCAACATATTGGATCATTCGCGGGGTAAATTGAAACCACTAGTGTATCTCTTAGCTTGATATTTCATTTCAAATGTTACATAATAGATCAAATCAGCTCTGCTAGTAACTGATTGAAAAGGGAAAAGAAAAGGAGTGGCAGAATATTACAATTTATGTGAGCCCCCGATACTGTAAGATCAGATATTTGCTTTGATTTTTCTGTTTCCTTGGCAATAAAGAGAGAAAATTATGCAATTTAGAGACCAACCAGTTCATGAACATGACCAAGAAATCCAATCTGTCCTTTGTCATGACATAAAAATACAGCATAAGAAAGAAACAAAGAATCAAGCGATACAATACAAGCCATGCTATTCAAATACCATACATGCACACACACATTTATAACAAACTTAAATCTAGAAATGCAAATAAAAAGAATAGAATGCATAAATTACTTCATTCATAGCAATTTAAATAGCATGCATAAATTACTTCATTCCTAAAATTTTTGAATATTTTAAAATTCAGTAGTTCCATTCTAAATCAATGATATGGTTCCCATTAATTATTAACCACTAATGCCTGACTGCTCCCTACAGAACTAGGCAAGAGTTCGAGTTAACTATAGCATTTGGGGAAAAAGCAATAAGAACCGGGGACAAACATGAATTTAGAAATACCCAGGTTATTGCATGAAGAATACGAGAATTCAAAATCCAATCTTAATTATACAATTCAGTAAGAAAATCCAGTAAATTTTAACGTGAAGTGAAAAGGGCAGAAAAAGAAACAAAAACTGCGGGTTTCAAATATCAGCTGATCACTGCGATACTACATTACATAATAGGATTATTATTATTATTATTATTATTATTTGCTGCAAATAATAATAATAATAATAATGAAAACCTAACTTTTCACATTCGATAATCCAAATGCCATCAATTTAAAACCAGAATTGAGACATAAACCATACAAGATAAGAGATTTATCCCCAACCCAGTATTAATAAAACAAAATCTATAACGAAAAAAGAAAAGACCAAGATTAAGCAAATAGAGAAACAAATTTCCCAAGACAAAAAGGAAGAAAATCATAGGAACTGTAGGAATAAAAAATGACAAAGAGGACGTACCTTTTAGAAAACCCAGAGAGAGGAAAAGAGAAAGAGAAGGCTTGGTGAATATGAGAGGAAGTCAAGATTCTCAGGCATGTCTCACTGTTTTTTAATTTTTTCCCTTAAAAAGCGTTGATTGTTTGTTTATTATCGAGATATAGGTAGGTTTTATTTTCTTAACCAAGTTAATGATTGTGATTGATTAAGGTAAAACTAAAATGAAAAAAAAAAATCAAATAAGTGATAATAATAGTTTGCTGAGGCTAGCCGGAGAGGTAGAAGACAAAGAAAATGGGATAGAGGCGACGCGCGAAGGCATGAGAAACAGCCAGCCATCGCAGTCCCAGCTAAAAATAGAAGGCAGACCCATTACTGATTCTGATAACGACACAGATATCTTACCCACGTGGCCGTTGCTGGCTCTTTTTATGTTTCTCTCGCACCTTTTGAGAGGACAACTTAACCCCAACCAACCAGAATCAGCTTTGCAATTGCAATTGCCCGTACTAACTGCTACTACTAACAAATTCATATATATATATATATATATATATATATATGTACATAAAGTTTTACGTTCATAGCTAGCTTAGTATACGTACATAAAGTTTTAAGTTCATAGCTAGCTTAGTGCAAGGCGTTGTCTTGTATCTCGGAATTCAATGACGAAATAATATAAATATATATATATATATATATATATATATATTCGAATTTCGTGATGACGACTCTTGTTCAAGTCTCAACTGTCATTACTTTCTACTTTTTTCGGAAAATGATCGATTTGTTTCATCTTTGCGGATTGTGTCGCAAAGTCGCATGAAAATCGTGTTAGTCCACTACTCAAGAAGAATCCGGTGCAATTGTGACGTGTGCGCGCGCTACTTAAGACTTATTTGAACATATCATTTTATAATTATTAATGAACAACACTAACACCAGTTGTATAATTAATTTAATAGACTTTCTTAATTATATTGGTTAACAAAATTACAAAGCATTAATTCTTGAATTAAAAAAAAAAAGAAAAAAAGAAGACAGTAGCTGCAAAGTGATTAAGAGAAACAGCGAAGGCAGCGATACATCATCATCTGTCTCTCCCCTTGTGCTGTAACTTACTTGTTCTTTGTATTACCTTCTTCTTTGGAAAATCAAACTGTCCCTTCTCTGACTTGACTTCTTCAGTAACAGTAAAAGTGTCTCCCCTCTCCAAATTTCTTTCTGGTTCTGCCAGTTGCAACTTTCCATCTGATCTCTTCAGGCTTGTCTCTGGAGTTGTAGTCTTTCTTGTGCCTTTTACCCTTTCTAGGGAACCCGAACCCAATCGTAGCTTACTAATATCATCATCATGTTCAGTAAAAGGTGTCTGCTTTCCTCTGGAAACTAATTCCTGAGGCTGACGAGCTGCCCTGGAACCGCCCTCTTGTTCAAAAAAGAGGAGTTGCACCACTGTTCTCAATGGTAAACGCTCGTTTTTTACAGCGTGGGCGCGTACTGCTGGGGACAACTTTTGGCAGTCTAGAATCCGGCAGAGGCACTTCTTTTCTGTCTTGCTCAACTCAGGATGCTCCTGATGTTTACCAATCAATCAAAGCCTTCTTAGTACTGTATTACACGTTGGTGCACAACAATAGCAATTAATTATTTACTGGTTATATAATTAACTGTCATTTTGATACTTACCTTAAGATATATGTTAATGAATTTGTATAGATCATCATGCTTTCCCCTGGCAATATTAGGCAAAGTTTCGGCTAGAGACACTACTTTCATCACGGGCATGTTAATATCCCTTGCAACGACTTGAAGATAAGAATCAATTATCTTTGCCACTTTCCTAATAGAGCTCATCAAAAACTGGTTGTTGCTCTCAGCAGGTGCGGTTCCAGGGGATTGCCTTCTCCAGAGCACCAGGTAACTTTCCAAGACAGTCATAACCAAGTCAATATCATAAAAATACTGATGATGATGATCTGAGGACAAATGTGAAGGGACCAGCAAATCACCAACTGTTGCCTCCTCAAATTGGATACTAGCTCTCCTTCTCAGCTCTGTCTTTGTCACTGGAGAGACTCCTCCTAGATAAATAGCAGTACTAAGAAGCCTAAGCAAGAAGCCAACTGCAACTGACCCTCTATCAGATGGAATCATGCTCACAATTGTTTCAAGAATCCGTCGATTCTTTCCCATAGATATTGCATCTGTCTGAGTATGAGACCCTGAAGAACTCTCTGTGGATCTAGTCTTTGTAATGTCGGGTAGCCAACGACAGGCATATACGTGCAGAGCTTCGCCAATAAGTTGGGGTGGCAGCGTGTATGTTGATCTAACTGCAGTAACTATGCAGCGGAAAAGTTCAATGTCAAGTTCTGATATGTCCTCCGTCCACCAATCCTTTGGTGCAATCTGGTGGCATTTTTGTGTGTAACCTGGTCTAGTATAAGTATAGGACCATGAGACCTGCACAACACAACACAACAGAAAGACATGATTATTATTATTATTATTATTTTTTTTTTTTTGCTTAAATTAATTAAGCGCACAATCAACACACACACACATTAATTTTTTAAACCTTGGCGAGGGGTGTGAGGATTTTCTCAACAATAGAATCGATGCACCTCCTAATGATTCCAAGATTCTCTGACCACTCAGATAACTTATTTGTTGTCTTTAGTGTAACAATCGAATCCTTCCAACCCTCAAGAATGCATGAATGGAAGAAAGACTCCAGTTTAAGAATAAAATTTCCCTTCTCAACAGATTCTGCCATTCGAAGAAATTTTGCAGCACAAAATGCTGGTACAAAGTTATGAGCACTGAGATTGATGGTTATCCCGTAGCAAAACTTAGCACACAATTCAAAAGCATCTTCTCCTCCAGGAATATCGTGAAGCTCTATTGTGACATTGTCAGAATCTTCAGGATCAGAGCAAAGCCGCTGTAGAAGGCCGCATTTCGGAAGAAGCGGAAACTGCAGCTAAAAACAGCACAATTAAAAATGGTCTCTTAAGTTATCTTTTGACGTGTTCTCTTCTTAGCTGTAATATCAAAACACTTGAATTAAGGTCCTAAATCGTACTGGGAACCATGCCTAAAATTGTACAACTACAGGTTGCGTGCGTCAACATACAACATAAATATCTATTTAAGGTATGATTGTCTTTCGATTTTCAGAGGCAAAATGATTTTCATACCTTATGCAGAAGATAACTAATGTTGTTAATTTGTACGACAAGATCACTTGGTGCGTCTGAGATCACGGTCCTGCATATGCGATTACTCAATTAACCATATGTTGGGTGGTCTTGAGAATATAAATAAATGAAAAAAAAAAAGTTTTCTACCTGGTAGCCTCCTCTGTATAGAACGTGTCTGGCTTCGTCCCAAGTTTCATAAACTTCATTTTCGCTTCCTTAAATCAAAAGGTCATGAAAATATTTTACTTGATGACAGTTTAACATACCGGCACAAGATTTTATCTGAGAGAAGAGACACACTTCGAAGAAAATTAATAAGAATGGAGAAAAGGAGGTAATCATAAACGAAAAATGCTGCAACAGGACTGTAACCATTCTGCCTGAATGCTAAATTTCATCTACGAGACGAAGAGAGGAAGCAACTAGGGAAGAAAGGTCTGGGCTCTAGCTCAAGTTTCCAATGGTTAGATAAAATTAGGCAGGCGCTAACTTACCGTTTATCTGAAAAGGGGCCTCGTCATCTTCATTATTCCTATTCCTCCTGTAACCTGCAAAAGAACGGAGGGATCGCTGGAAGTCATTCAAATTAAAAGAAGTAGGCAGCCGTTTTCCTGCTTTGCTATAAGCCATTCAAACTTTCCTGAAATATCTTTCGTAGCTCCATTAAATTAGTTAATTAAGTAGTTGAAGGTCATTAATTGAATGTTGAAACAAGTTGAGCCAAATTTTTGACACATGTTAGTAGAAGAAAATGTAATTAACTGACTGAAACAATCTGAAGACCGTGTGCTGTTTTGAATGATTTAAAATTTTTGTACGTAAATCTTTATGTGGGTGTATGGGATTGCCTAGCTCAATAATTTCGTCAGAATTAAATGGCAATATTTTGCCTTCCCAAATGCCAATGGCAGACATCTTAGAAAGTTGGCAACATTAAAGCCAAATTGGATATGCTAGTTCACAATTCCATCAAGCTATCAAATATAGAAACACGTACGCCGGGAAAAAAATTAATTAACTTATTTCCCTAGCACTTCTCATCAAGTGGGTGAAAAACCAATAACATGTATTTTCCACCTTCAATTTGTCTTTCACGACATAATTTGAAGAAAAGGAGTATATGAACAAGCATGTGCAGAGATCAACACCAGATTAATTGGTTGAAAGCTTACCAAGTTGATTGGACTGGGCTTTCAATTGATGGAGAACAATAACCACGAAGAGAAGCCGTCAAGTCGGCTCCTTGGAGTTTTTCTTCCAAACCGAAAAAGTGAAACAGAGCAACTTAGAATACCAGTTCGCTTTACTCTATCTCGACACTTTGCTTAAAAATATATAGAAAATGCGTGATGCTTAATTATGTCAGCTTTAATGCTCTAGATTAATTTGCAATTAATATATAGCCTTTAAACTTTAACCATAGGTAGGAAGGAAGGAAGGAAGGAAGAATGTAGGGAGGTACGTATTTAGTAAACTTACGTTAGCAAGCATTCTTTGTTGAGATTAACGAAGCAAACAAGCCTTGTGCGAACCCACAAGTAGAAGTAAAAGTGTTTTATTAGTCCTAAGGTGGCGTTTTTTATTTATTTATTTATTTATTTTTATTTTTTTAAAATCTAAATAGACTTAAATTAATTTTAATTTTGAATAGAGTTAAATGTTTAAATCTGAATGATATGTTTATTTTTTTTTCTAAATTGTTAAAAATAAATATTAAATTGTTTATTTTTTTAACTTAAAAAAACTAAAAACTAATATTTTTACATTTATACCCTTATAAATTATAAATGTTAAAAAAATACTAAACATCTCAAAGAATATAAATAAGATAATATATTAGCATACTATAAATCATATTCAATTGAATATAACTCTTTAATATTCTATATTATATATGTTAATCAATTTTATTATAGTTTATGATGTTCTTATGTGAAAAATATTCATTAAAAATTATGAAGATAAATAATGCTAATTTAAAGAAAATAAAAAGATAAAAATAATAATAGTCTACCAATATATATTATCACAAGTTATATAGAAATGGGTAATCATGTTAATTATTAAATTTCATTTAGGTGAGGATGAAATATGAATATTTTGGAGAATATCTTTCATTGATATCATTCAAACTTTTTAAATTAAGAAAAAAGCTAAAACAATTAGCTTAATAATTTAATGACTTAATGGTTGAAATTTTTCATTAAGTTGAAAAAACAAACATACTTTATAACTTAATTGATTAAAATTAAGCTAATTAAGTCATTAAGTAAAAAAAAACAAACAAACGGCCCCTAAGTCTTCTTTAATATTAAGGTTGGACAACTACAACTTAAAAATTACAATTAAGTTAAGTGTTTAATAAATACTAACAGCTATATCTTAAAAATTAAGTTAATTCAATCCTCACACTTATATAATAAAAAAATTATAAAATTTTTTATTATTTTTATCAAAATCATAATTTAAAAGTAATACTTCTCATACATTAACTTTTATTTTATAATTATAATTTTTTTTAATGGTATGTGACAGCACCACAAAAAAAATAACCCTTAATTAACTTACTGTCGTCCATATCCTATTGGAATTTTACAGTGAAGATTCTCTTTCAATCCTCTAGACAGAATCTATATATTAGCCGCAGTCAGAGCAATATATATATATATATATGTGTGTGTGTGTGTGTATATATAAAGCAAATCGACCTTTTCGTTTTTTAATTTACTTTTGAGCTGAAAACAAAAACTAGTACTCAAGGGTAGCTCTTTCAATCCAATCAACCATCTATCCCTTCTTTCCTACATACTAATAGAATAGCACAATCAGCGTGATCATCCGCTAATGTACGACAATATTCCAAATGGTTTGAAACAAATTAATTAATTAATTAGTGTCATAAAAAAAGAATTAATTAATTAATGGAAATTGACCTTAATTACCTCATGCCCTACTCCATTCAGCACTTGAGATGTTATTTGCTTCCAAGCAAGCTACAGCACCAAATATATATGTCTATGAAGCCACAAAGTATTATAGCCTCTGCAACTCTCTAGTGAGTACAGAGTAGTGACTGCTCAGAAACAAGCTAGCATTGATATAGGCATCAACGTATGGCCGAACATTTGTGAGACGATCGAAAATATGCAAGCTGCTGTACAAAAGGGATATCTTGATTGTTTCATGCATATAATCCTAGAAAGAGAAGGGCTTATGATGATATGACTATGAGTATTTTTCTTCTCTCTGGACACAAGAAATGCTTGCAAAGACGTTTGGAAAGAAAGAGCAGAGAGAAGAAAAGAGAAGAGCAGAGAAGAGAGAGGATATGAGAAGAGAATAAAGTAGTGGTTGGTTGGGATTAGTCAAGTTGCTAATGCATCAAAATTATAGCATATCATGATAAACTGCTTTGATTAATAGTAATAGAGACTGAGTATAGAAAAGCAAAGCTGGCGCATTATTATTAATGAAATTGGTATGCCTGTTCTCTTCCACCCCCACCCCACAGCTTGACATTGGTGCTCTATGATTGACTTAATTTCACAAAAAGCATGGACTGCAAATGCAATTGAAAGTATATATGATAGTGGCTGGCTACACTGCCCCTTCTAATTTCTGAAAGAAGCTTAATAAGTAGGTCCATCTTAGAAAGATGAAAAATCCCCGGTGCAATTTCTTTTCATCATTTCTACCCCCACTATCCAAGTATATTCTTCTTCATTGGCTTTCCTATGATTTTATGTCGGCCACGTGTCTTGTCCTGTACCGTTGCTTCATCTGATCATCTGATGGCACATTTATTAATTAAATTTAAATTGTTGGTTGTTTCGGTGGCCAAACATAGACAAACCCCACACTGTCTTGGTCAATTCGATGGTAAAATTCCATGCGTGCACATCACTCGGCATTTGCCCTGCTATTCCATTATTGTGAAATCAGTAGTTTGAGCCTTACAATGTAGAGTTTAATTTTTTTTTTAATTATAAAAAATTAATTAGGTGAAAACAGTTTCTTTTATTGTGAAATTATATCAATAATAATGTCATATATGAGTTATAATCGGATTAATAATCTCATGTAATTTAAAAAAAAAGAAAAATTCTTTGTGCATTTCCACGTGTGGTGCGTGCCTGCTAATTTGATGCCATCGCCGTAACCATCCTCCATCCACGGCACCCTTTTGATTTGGTCCCCATTTGCATGCATTTCTGTTTTCTATATAATATTATTTCATGAGGTCCGCCACGCATCCCTTCAATCCTTTCGTGAAGTTGAAGTTGATGTGTTAATAACATCAGATTTAATATATTATAAGGCAGAATAAATTATATTAAAATGCGTACCTTTTTATTTTTATTTTAATAACGTAAAAAATTATCTTACTATAAAATTAATATACACCAAATCAGTATTATATACACACACACACACACACATCATCATCAGCAAGCCATTTAAAATTATTTATTCGTTTGTTAATTGATATTAAATAATGTATGCCGGTTAGCATATTTAACTTTACAATTCCTGCAGCCTACCTAGCTAACGCATATATCTCCCAATTCTGGTGTGAGAAGTCAGTGTTGATGGCTATGATGACGATCGCGATCATCATCATCGTAGTTATGATTATTGTTAATAACTTTTTAAGTTTCTAATTAGATTTTGTTATCATTATGTCCATATGTTGTATCTAACGAATCTTTAAGAAAGGCTGGCTAACCATGTGCCCGTTGTCTATTGGTCGTTGACTATTGGTCGTTGATCGTTAATTCACTCAAGTATAATACTAATAATATAATGTCCAAATTACCAACCTGCATGGCTGCATATGTATATATTATTCCCAGCGAGCCCGCCCCACCCCCATCTCATCCGTACTTAAACAGCATTAACGCCTACAGGTAGACTGATAGTGTAGAGACACTTTTGATTAATTTGCTGTTAGTTGTCTTGATTTTATCTATTGGAATTAGCTGCAGATTCGAAGTTTTATTTCTCAATATGCTCATGGTTTTTCTAATTATAGATTTCGTTGATTTTTCTTTTTTAACCTTTTGACCTTCATTTATCTTTTCTGATTCTTTTATGGTTTATGTCCTTGCTTTATATAGATTTCGTTCTTTTTATTTAAATAAAGTTTCCTTACTTCGCCGAGGTTTCAAATAAAAGAATAGCATTTTATATAAACTTCGTATGTAGTGTTTTTTTGTTAGACTTTGACAAAGACATTTGTATGTTTTTTTTATACCTATAATTAATTTTTTTTTTAAAGTAGCATATGTATAATTAAGGACATACTTAATAAAAATGTGACGTAGTTTAAAAGATACTACTGTTGTTGTTGGAAAAAAAAAGATAATATTATTAATTTTTTACTATATAATTATACGATAAAATCAATTACCAGCCAAACTAATATTTACCAAATATTTAATGCCAAACAAGGCAACTAGCAGAGACTTGTCCATAAATACAAGCGCTAGATGCTTGTAAGTTGTAACTCATGCATTATATTTATTTTATATGGCGACCCCACTCCTCCTCTTCATCATCAACTCAAGCAGTTGCAAGAAAAGTCCTGAAAACTCGATTAATTTGATGAAAATGAGGCAAATTGTGTATGTGTCAAAAAGCTAACATTAATGTCATAGAGGCCATAATTAACAATAGCAAAGCATGACATTATAAGCCCAAGTTATGTCAACCTAGGTTAGACATAGGTAATTAGGCATAGCTCCAAATTGGGAATAGTCAATCTCTACTCTCCAAATATGCTGCAATGGGGAGCACGAGGGGCCTACTAGTAAGCCTAAAAGTCTCTGATATTTTGTCTATTTGGGCAGTCTTTTTTAGTTGGTGCCATCTCATTTGCCTATCATCTCTCACTCTCAATATCACAATTTGCTTTTGCTTGCAATTTGGATGGATCCCACTTCCATATTCCATTCTCATTTCCACCATGTTCCCATATTGTATTTTTAATTGTATGTAAGTAATTACCTCCTCACAAGTCCCAGCTTTTGGTTCAGGAATCCTTAACAAAATAACAAGAGACATTGTAAGGATTCTTCCTGTCGTACGTTCACTTGTGAGATAAAAAAATTAAAGTTTAAAATGAGAATAATTGATGGTGTTTATTTATTAAAATAGAAATATTTTATCTAAACTTTATAATTTTACTTTTGTCCTCAATTAAAATATTATTATATTATTATTATTGTTATTATTCTTGTAATTGTTCAAAATAATAATGATGATGATGATAGGAATCCGTATTATCAAAAGATTTTCAATGATTATTTCTGATATATAAAATGAGTTGACCATCCACTTTAGTATCTTATTGAACAAAAATGGTGATATTCTTCATTCATTGAATCTACAGGTTCAAATCATATTAAATTCTTTCATAAAACTGTATGATTCTCCTGATCTAAATCAAGTAAATTATTGTTAAAAGTATTATTATTATTTTCATTACTATTATTTGTTTGAGGGGAAATGGATGCAAGCGTGGACTAGTAGCATGGTGACACATGGTAGGAGGAGTTAACCAAATGAAACTATCTCGTTTGACCAGAATAAGAGGATAGCTTGCAAGAAACTGGGAGTTTAGCTCCTTAAAGGGGAGGGCAGTGGTAGCAAATATATGCAATACTAAAGGGCATTACTGGAAATCAATTTGGTGGAAGGAGCTTGCACGTGAATATGCATACACTAAGAGTGGAATGAAAAATATCCACTTTTAGGCTAGTAATAAGGAGCCAATGAAAAGAGAGATTCTTTGGTTAAGCAATGGGAGGACGCCACATTAGCTCCCCTCTGTAGCACCTCAAAAAACAATAGGACCACAACTTAGAGAGGTTGGTACATATATAACATAGGAGGCGAAATGGGGGCTGGAGGTTTCTTTACCTCCCAAGCCTATAAACATCACTATCTTGGGACCATCATGCAAATTACATAAATGTCCTCATTTGAGAGAGGACAGCCATTGATTGAGCGCCCTCTGTCCAAAATTACCGAAATGACTCTCAAGAACACTCCACAAAAGTTCAAGGACATCCTCAAATGGTAACCAATTTTCATTACTCAAAAATTACTCACCCATCTTCTTCCTCAGAGCGTATTCATCATTGTTAAGAGCTTCAAGGTCCATTTGACCTTGAGGCCACCACTTATCACTCAAAATCTAACTTGAGTGTTGGAATGTGGTTGTCGGCCATCGTTGCCTCCACCTCTAATGTCAGTTTTGGCTCTGTTTTGTAGGATTCATTCAACTCGAGTTTGGTGGCCTTCGTCTTCATTTTCATCCTATCTTCTTCCCCTTTTCATCAAATACTCAGCTTGCCATGCTAACCTCCTCTATCTTGCAACAGAACACCTCCAACATAACAAGGCAACCATCCCCCTCAAATCAATTTATTTGTTTTAGTTGGTTAAACTAAATTCCACTAAAACATTATTATTATTATTATTGTTGTTGTTGTTGTTGTTGTTATTTTGAATAATAATAATAATCACAATTAGCATACTAAATAATGACAATAACCAACTACGGTTATTTTACTAGCTTGTAATTATTTATTTTGATTTCAAGACAAAATAAAACATATCAATTGAAAAATAACTCATTTCAATTATGATTTCTACTGTTAAAATAAATAATTTATTTAAATTCTTAATTTTTATTTCTCCTTTAATCTATTCAAATTACAACCTATACTGATTACTGAATTGGTAAAGAAACCATTAATCCAAAAGCTAGCGTGATCAATCCGCGCACTCCACACACCATGCAGGAAAAGAATGTATTGGACCCACCAATGGTTGGGCTATGTCTGGCTCTTGCCCGTTAACCATGGCTAGACCCACATGATTAATGGCACACGTCATAATGCGTTCAATTAAAGCACTTTCTTTGTGTCTTTATTAGTTTCTTTCGTTGATTTGTTGCCTTCGGTAAATAGAAATAGTCCATAGATGGTATCAATTCACGTGTCAACATGACTGTTAACAAAGGTTATCGGTTAACTAAGGTCTTCAGTTAACCAACAAACATGTAGATCAGCTGGTATAAGGTTGTTCTACCTTAATTAAGGTCTTCGATTTAAGGCTTGAAAAAACAGCTACGTTAAACATTTGTTGAGAGAGTTTTACTGTCCTAATGATTCTACCTGACTCGAATCTAGATTAATCGGAACCTAATATAGTCTTCGAATACTAAATAGTTTAAAATGAATAATATGCTGCTGCTGATTTAAGAATTATTACTCCATAAACTCTGCATGCCTCGGCCTCGGGTTTTCCCCAATTTACTTTGTATAAAACCCAAGCCATCAAGGTAGAACTTGTACAAACTTTACTATTGGTGCACTTCTGTTAAGCGATCTTGAATGCCGATTTCATTTAAAGTGATTCTTAGATCAGAAGAGCCAGAATATAGAAAAAGCGAGTTTGGCATAATCAAGTTGGTGACAGACATTGGAATACCTAATAAACAGGTACTACGGCCTTTTTGGCAAGCGTCAAAAGTCCGATAAACACATACATCTGCAGTACCGCCTTTTTGGCAAGTGTCAAAAGTCCGATAAACACATACATCTACATCACTACGAACTACAAACAGCAATTAGACTTTAGTACTGCCATCAATCTTTGTGTTTATCTTTTTAACAGCTGTGATTACTGATTAGATAAGAATATATTTGTAATTAAGTCTTATTTACAAATGACACAAGATCTTTCAAAGACGGCTTAGACTTATTTACCACAGCATTGCAAAGATACAAATTCATTAGGGTCCCGGCCACTCAATGGATTATACTAACTTTAACCAGATCCAATGCAGTAACAGAAAGGAATTACTTCACCGGCCGAAGAATTGGATGACCAATTTCCTTTTCAATTCCCATGTAAAAGAGGTCTCAACTCAAAATATTGGATTTCAGCAGATTTAACTTAAAATACCTCACTGAAGCATGCCATCACAGAAAAACAATTGCTGATAGAATACAACAAAAATTTCCCATTTACAATGGAAACAGTAGCTTCTTATTCCTATTCAAAGCTGCTTTTGTAGTTTCCATCATCTGTCCATTCCACAAGACGAAGAGTTACACAAGCCTTGCACAGGCTTAATCCACAGACGTTCAGTCAGTCACCAAATAAATCATCATTGTCATTTTCATAAGTGCTGGAGTTAGTTCCAGGTTTTTCCCTTGACGTATCAATAGCCTTTCCTTGAGCATCTATAGTTGGAGAAGCTGGTCTAGTAGAGCTAACAGATGAATATGCCCAAGAAGACCCCACTTTTCCAGAAAATGAATCGCCATAAAGGTCATCATAGATCCCGCTTTTTGGACCACTTTTGACCTTATTCAATACTTCTTGTAGCTTATCAGTCACACCTTTGGGCAAAAAAATTTCTCCCTTTTGAGAGGGTTTTTCCTTACATTTGGGTATCACAGTTGTTTGCACAAGGGATTCGTATTTTCCAACTAGACTTCCTTCTTTCATGCCTATTGGACCTGGTTCTGTTCCTACATCAGCACCATCTGAAATGCCAACGACTTCAACCAACTCTCCTCCAGCTTGATCCCTGAAGGACACTCTTAATTTCTTGATTCTTTTTGCAGCCCTCTCTGATTGCTGGCTGTCATCTCTTCCAATCGATGAGCTACTAGGCTCACCAGATCGACACATTAGGTCAGACTTACTTAAACCATAACGATTTAGAAGTGTATTATAAACCACAACAGCTTCCTCATCAGATGGATCAGGAGGCGGTGGTAAATTGATCTCTGTAGCAGGTAGAGGACGAGCAAAAAGAGCATCAGCATTCTTTCTCAAAATATATGTTCTTGTTGACGCAGCGAATCTCAAAGACTGCCCAACTTCAAGCTCAACTGGAGTCTCTTTGGTCAAACGCTCATTGGCAACAAAGGTACCATGAGCTGATCCCAGATCAATTACGTATATGCTGTACAGATTACAAAAACTTGTATGACACATTGTTGACAGAGGTTTTTTATTTTTATTTTTATTCAGAAATCAGATTTTTCCAGAAGAACATTAAATATTTTCAACATCTGTTGAAGAAGATTCTCATTTGGCAACACATTACAAAGTGGAGGCTTAGGACAACTCAGAGATCTGGAATGAGTCGAATGACCAACAAGGTCATCAAACCTGAGCTTCCAGTAGTAATCCTCCTACAGCTAATGGCAAAGCATACTTGAGCATAAAAACCTTACCTACAGCTCAGAAACAAATTCACTAACATACACTTACGATAAAACAAACTATCAGATTTTGTGATCGACCAACATTAAACAAAAAGACTAGAGATGAATGGTAAAACTTGTTATCCTGCAAATAAATATTTAATTTCCAATCTTCTTCTCATCATTTCTGAACTTGGTCATAAATGAAGTATAATATAGTGTACCCCATTTGCAGCATTGTGACAAGTAAGAAGGGAAAAAAAAGGGAAAAAATGGGAAAGAAAATGGTTCAAGGGAAACTTTAATGCCATTCCAAAACAAATAACATGTCAACAACTATAAAAGAGCTGCAAAAAATAGTGTCAAGGAACATTGAGCAAAAAACTAACCTTCCATTCTTGTGAGGAATGACGGCGGCATGCTGGCGTGAAATGGACTGATGATCAAGAACAAAATCACATGTTTGAAACTGCCTCCCAAAAATATGCCTCCGTCTATCCAAATTAATCCGGTCAAGAATCTCACCGTCCTTCAAAACCTCAAGATAGTAGACACTGGAGCGAGGCTCAATTGCCCAGTCTGGTGGTTGCCAAGTGGATTGCCCGCCTCCGATCTGGGTCACCTGCTGTCCTTTACCAACAGACAGCAAAGCCTCCTGTTTGATGGAGTTTTGAGAACTCTGGTGTTGATTCTGATACTGGGGTTGTTGTTGGTAACTTTGTGGATGTAAATACTGAGTTGAGGGATTAGTAACAGCTTCTGAAGCAGTTTTGGCGGCAGAATTAACAGCAACTGAAAATGGTTCCAAGGATTGAGCTTTCTTGAATCGATCAAGACCGGCTCTTCCGAACATTCTCTACACTTCAATCATTAAAATAAAACCCTCAATATTTACTTTAGAAACAGTAATAAACATGATGTTAACATGATAATGCGATTCGTCATCTGTTTCTACAAAAAACCCTAATTTCAAAAATAGAACTACTGTTACACTTAATTTGCACCAAAAGGACTTAAAGTTTATCAACCGAATGAATCAATATCATTAAACTGCTAAAAGAAACAGCTATTATCGATCAAAAGACCCAAATCTGATATTTAGATATATCAAATTACAAACATAACATAACCAATATCGAAGTAGAAAGATGAAGCCAAGAAAAAGAAAAAATTACGTAAGGGTTCTAACGATCTGATTGATTGATTAACCGATTGATCGACCAGAGTAAGAAAAGTAACGATACAACAATTCAACAAATCAAGTAGCTGAATTTCGGAAAAAAAGAAAATTGAAACGGTCCGTTTGGTAATAGATAAAGGCAATCTTACCATAACCTTATGTTGGGTTTATTTTCTGAACTGTTTTGCTCCCTCCCTCATAAAAGTGCTACAATAACCATCCAAATATTTTTCGAAGAACAGCCACCTGCTTTTATTATTATTATTATTATTATTATTATAATAATAATAATAATAATAATAATAATAATAATAATAATAATAATAATAATAATAATAATAATAATAATAATAATTTAAATGCGTGATATTAAAAATATACTCACTTTGTCTTATGTAATCTATTTTTACTAAGCTTGCCAATCATATTGTCTTATTTTCACTTTCATTATCTTGAATATCTTTTTTTGTCTTTATCAACAGGTAGCGTGGATCTTTTTATTTGATATTGTTTTTCTGATTTCATATTATTCTTTACTAATTGAGAGATTATCCAAAATCTAAGCTCCAGAACTTACCAATATAAAAAATAAAGACTAAAATTAATTTATATGAGACTAACACACAAGTTGCACATTTATACATTATACAAAAGGTTTAAAAACCATTGTCAAGAAATAGTTTAATGCCCTGAGTAATGCCAATCAAAATTCTGGAATTACAGCAGCCGCACACCGAATACACATAGATAGAAGTATCAGACTACTGAAAAAGTTAAAGCTCTTGCCACCATGTAGTATCAGAAGCTTGTTATTATCTTCAAACCATGTTTGTGCACTGCAAAGCACTGCTATATCCAAAATTGAAGTTCCAGCAGCAATTCCGTCCCACCTGTGATGATGCAAATAGCTAGACTGCATATCTGCATGATTGCCAGTGATGACATCTGCAGTCTATGTCTGTCGCCAATGCCGCTCATAAAAGTGGACATTAAGAATGCAGAGATACTATGAGGGAATGGCAAAGAAATATCAGCTCTTTTCAGACTCAAATCAAGTCCACTGTATTAAAAATGTCACAGCCATGCCCAAAGCATCCACTATCTCGCTGCAAATTCCTTCTCAATTACACTTAACTTCACCCTTAGGCGGTCTTCCAGATTTGAGACAATGTTCTTTGTAATTCTTTTCTGATGCCTGGTGCTTTTCAGCCATGCAACTCCTAGGTACACCTGTACTAGACAACCTTTTGGTCTTGAGGGTGAATCCTCAACTTGGTATCTTAGGTGAAGCTGCACATTTCAAAGGATAATTGTCAATTATTATGAATATAGAAAACAAAGAATTAATGCAACTGATGGAAAAGAAAATTAAATATACTGAATTTGCACATAAAAACAATTCAAAGTGGCATTCGTACATTAAAATAGTCACCAAGTGGAACCCCATGAAGAGTCATAACCTCTTCAACAAGCCAACCATCCCCATTAGACAAGGGGGATTTTTGCTGAGTGCTTGTCACCTCTCCTCTATAGCGGGATATACACTTATCAAATCTATAATATATCTGCCTCTCATAAACGTCGAGCTTCTCTGATTCCCATGGACTGCAAGAATAGCTAACACAACCAGCTTTCTCCATAACAGTACGCTCCAATTCACCCCCACCAAATAGCTCCATAAAGAAACTCATCTAAGATTATCAACGACAGTAGTAATTGTCATATACAAGCAGATACCTTACACTATGTATTATAACACAATCACGAGAAAATGTAAACATGCATGACGGTTACCAGCCTAACATGGATACTCATGCTTATAGATGTTTCCCACAAGCATAAACATAGACAAGGGGGAGACAGAAACAGAAGAACTTACAGGAACCGGAAGAACAGAAGAATAAACCTCAGACATGGTGACATCCTCAAGACCCAAGAAGGCTCCACTCTCTTCAGATTGTAGGCTTTTGGCTTCTGATTCTTCAACTATTTGCACTTTCTGCTCTGGACTCAAGGATCTTGCCTTCCACAGTGCCATGATTGTCCTATTCAACATACATAAAATGGTAAGTCACATAGGGTAGTATTATCTACTATCATTTTTCATTTTTCCTATCCAAGACTGAAGAGGCACATCATGTTTTGGATACTGTATAACATATACCCTATTTGCTTTGCAGCAGAGTTCAATATGCTTCTCAAGTTGGTACAAGCACAAAATCTAAAGAAAGAGAGATTAGGGAAGGCCAAAAAGGTTTAATAGTGCATGGCTATACTTATTCAGAAAACAAAATTGCACGATGAGCACAATTAAAATAAAAAAAAAAACCAAAAAGGAAATCATGTTACAATTGTAACAATAACGTAAAAAGAACAGGGCATTGTTTTCATTTACCGATGAGCTACATTGTAAGATACAAAAGAATGAAAATGGAACTTTAGCCTGCCTTCCTCATCTTGGGTCTTTGCACCATGCCTCGCATCCATGCCTCGACCCTGCCGGAGAGTCATGACGATAACTGGGCTGCCCATTGATGACAAAGAAGGAGGTAACACTTGAATGTCTTCTATGTCCTCCCAGAGAAAGAAAAAATTTGTCTTGTGACCAAATAAATTTGCATGGAACCCAATTATTCTTGCAGACAGAAATAGGCGACCCTGCACATTGACAATGTCAAGTAACATGATCAGACTGCTAAAGCACATCATTTAAACTCATATAGATGGCTCTAATATAAAATACTTGATTTGTATTATGACCATGCCAAAAGCACCTGCAGGAGCATTTTTCGCTTTAAGTGACATGTGAAATCGTTTATAAGAAATTCCTCTGGTGGCAGCCCAAAGAGTTTCTGAAAGGCTGAATTTGTTTGAGGAGATCGAAGATTTATCTACAAACGTTTCCATCAAACAGAAATAGTAAACAAAAATGCTGGGAGCTATGAAAACCATAACACATATAGCAGATTGATAAATAAAAACCCAGAACAGAACAACTTGCATTACCTTCTTTCCCACCTCTTTCTCCATCTTAGTCAAATATTCTTTGACAACATTGCTACCCTTTGTATTGTTGAGGAAAATTCTTAAGTGAAGCTCAGATTGACATGCCTGTGCTAGCTTTCCTTGAAGAGGAATCCACACATCAGCTAGATCTGAGATATTAGATTTTACAAAGTTTATCTCGGCATGTCCCAAAGATGTAGCCTCATTAAAAGGTCCATCAAAATCATAAACTTCTACATCCAGCATCGAAGGAGGCTCGTCCATTGCATCAAACTCAAATATTTCTGCGAGGGTGAGTGAAGTTTCATGACAATAGATCAAAGGAAACCGAGATCTTAAATAGGACACAGTCTATTAAAACTTGATCCAAAAGAAAAAATAAAGATGTAGCTATCCAAAAACATTCATCTAGAATTGTAGAAGGATCACCATTCCACATTGGATCGCATTGCTGAAACTTTATTGAGCTGGTTCTATTTTTCCCATTACAAGTGAACACCACATATGGATCACAGAACCCACTTGAATCAACAGCTGCTAAGTTATCTCCCTTAATCAAAGCAACAGTTAGCAACCACCCGTCACCTTGTGCTTTAACTCCATGATCGCTGCCTATAGTTCATAGAAAATGAAAATAAATAGAAAGCTAAACAAAAGAATGACATAGATAAATGCAGGCTTGGGCAGGAAGAACCGGAAGTAAAGAGCATTAAAGAAAGGAAATAATGTTGGCCCCCAATAACTCTGAGGTTAAGAATTTGCAGTAATATGCATAACTCTGAGATTAAAAGGACAGCACAGAGCAATTTGTTAAAAATTGGGATTATTAAAAATATTTATCGTGGCTTCAAGTTGATCAGTCACACATCAGAGAAAGCATGCTAATAATCTTTTCTAGGTCATCAATCAATTTCTCATCAGGCAAAGAGTATAGTGGTATATTTAAACGAAGTAGTTTGGAGTTGTTACTAACAGAAAGATAAATTAACAGTTGTAAACATTACCCTTTTGTTTTCTGGCTTGCATGAAGCGAGAAATTAACTGTAGGAACCTTTCACCCTGAAGGACCAGGACACCGCACACAATAAATTCACCAATAGAATCTGGCAAGTCAAGCCCAACAAATTCAAGCCCCTGAATTGTGGTGGATGTGGCGAGCCAGATGTGGACAAGCACATAAATTCCCATAAAAAACGAGGAGACTACAGTGAAGTTAGCAAAATAGTGCACTGCCAGCTTCCAGTCAGACTCGGGCTCTGGCTGCAATGAAGACAAAATCTGTTCCTTATTTAACCCCATATCATTTGAATCAACAGGTGTAATTGTCTGAGACAAAAAGGTTGCAAATTGCTCATACGTTTCCCTTAAAACTGATCGGGCTCCATTTTCTATCATACCTTTCATCATTGTACTTTGCAGAAAATTCATGCGCCACGATATCACCAAATGTGAAGACTGTTCTCCTGATGACAACTCAGGCCCAGAAGTAATGCAGAAGAGCAATTCAGTCTTAAAACTGCCCCCGTACATAACTTCTGGAGTGCTCACACTTGCTAAAATAGCAAAAACCTTCCCATCAGCTTTCAGATATATTTGCTCCTCAAAGCCTTTTGTCGCCTTAATTAATTTATTTGCTGCCTTAATGTAAGTTACAACTCTTTTCAAGCTCTCGTAGCCATTCTCAAATTTCCACGGCCCAATTTGCAGTTCTGTATTTCCCTGTTCTTCAGCCCATGTCCTAGAGAAATTCGAATCAGGTGAAAAAAGTAGCGTGTTTAGATCTTGAGGAGCAATCACATACATCTGGTCTACAAGAACTCCCCCGGGTAAATTGCTTGGGATTTCAGACCCTTGATCTCTAGACTCCATAGTTTTCATTGCTTCTTCAAATGAAGCAGAAGAGGACTGATCCACGCACTTGTCATCAAAAAGTTCAGATTTGGTACTTTCAGGTAACTCCAAAAAGTCAACACCTCTACCTGATGCTGTATCTGAGTTTTTATTAAACATTTGAGCAATTCGACCGGCTAAAGTTTTTTGTGCAAATGACTTCTCTTCCTTACTAGTCGTGGTATCCTCTACTCTTACAGGAGAGGGTGCATTTGAAGGGCCACTAAAAGACCTATTAGGAGATTCAGTTGTCTTCAATTGATCAAGGGGATCACTATTAATATTAAAGTCTGCAGATGAAGTGTTATGTGAAAAACTTATAGTCAAAAGAATTTCACCTGCCATGGAACACATAAAAAGAAAAGTTACTACATATGCACATTGCATTCTTGGAAAATTTTAAAATTCGATCACAACAATTACCAGCTGTAGCAATACATTATTAAAAAACAAAAGGCTGAAGCCAAGAAATGGAAGCAACAAACAATATTAAAAGAAAAAACGAAAAACGTACAAACATACCGCAGTCCTTATTTTTCGACTTCTTATTTTTCGGTTGAAGAGAGTGCCAGGCGGTGGGAAGAGACTTATTATCAGCATCAAAAACTCGTGAAACAGGGATTTTAAGAAACCCAACAAAATCATCATTGAAGTACTTATCTTCATCCAAAACAGAAATAACAAGCTCGTCTTTCAAATCTTCAACTTTGAAACTAAACTCCTCCTCCCAACTTGGGCTTAAGCTCTTCTTCACCACTTTTGTCTTAAACCTTTGCTTTCCCAATTGTAATCTCACATACGGATCACTATACCCATTTTGATCCATCGCTGGTATGTTTCTTGCTTCTATAACTCTCACCACAAGCTTCATTTTGAATCCACTTGTGTTAAAACAATTTAATTAAAATGTATATGCCTAAATATATATATGACAAAATGAACTACCAACAAAAACAATTCTTCATTGAATGTCTTACATGAAGCAATAAACAATTCTAATCACCATAGAAGAACAGTGATCAGAAATGAAAAGCATGTTGATTGTAATAAGAAAGGTCTAACAATTTCGTAAGCATTCAAATATCCCTGATCCGGAAAGCTGAACGACAGAGAAAGATCAGCAAACTCGAAACATAGAGATTATCAGAGACGAAAATTCCATATATATATATATATAGATCGATACTGTTTTTTCTTTTTTTCCTCCTGAACGCAATGAAATAATATGATGAATTTCAATGATGCGAAATGAATGAGAAAGGTGATCGATGGATTTGCAGGTTGAAACTGGAAAGCAAGAAGACTTTTCTCAATTGCAACTTCGCGTTTCGTGTTTGACTTATTGACTTTTTTCCCCTAATTCTTTTTAATTGTTATGATATAAAATTTTGAAAAAGAAAAAAATTATAATGACAAAATACCCATAAATTTAATAAAATAAATAAATCTCAAATCCAATATGTTAATTTATTATGATTATAATATATTCAAAAATATTATCATGTTAATTTTTTATAATTATAATTTCATTTAATTTGTATAGAAAAGTTTCTTAATATTAATTATATAGAAGTTTACAATAATCATAAGGAGTTTTTCTCTTCATGTTAATTTCCATAAACTTCTCTATACTTAATTTAATTATAAAAATTAAATGAAATTATAATTACTAGATGTTAATTTTTTATATTTATAATTTCATCTAAAAATTATCATCTTAGATTTTGAGATTTATTTCTTTTATTGAATTTAAGAGTATTCTTGTAATTATAATTTTTTATTTTTTATAATTCTGTAGAATAAAATAATTTTTTAATTCGTTTAACGGTAAAATAATTATTTTTAGTATAAAAGTAGTTGATTGATAAAATAAAAGTGGTGTAAACAACATATTAATATTTTGTGATGATTATATATATATATGACAAAATAAAAATAGTAAAGAGATAATTTTTTTATTAATTAAAATGTGCATAATTAATAGTTTAATTTATGAATTTTTGTCACGTTAATTTAAATAAAACCCAACACAAATGCGCTAATTTCACTTTTGTTATCTTTTGGTCCCCTCTAATAAATGTAGTCAATTGTACAACACATGTTTATATTGCACGCGCGAGACATTAAAATCTTTTTCCTTGCAAAAGGGGAAAATACTTTTTTGAGTCTTTATCTTTTAGTTTTATTTCCTAATATAAGGCAAGTCATGGATTTGTCGGATTAACCTTCATTCGTAGCTGACGGTTTAAGCCAGCCCATGTAACCATGTTCTCTTAAAAAAGCAATTAAATAAGCTTACAACTTCGCAATGCTGATTCATCGGCTGGGAGGTAAGCGTACGGGCACTCTCTCGCTTATCTGTTAATTAACATCTCAGAATCACCGTAAAAGTAATAGCAATGTTGCAGTTTTAAGCTCGAATTGCTTTTTGATGTTTCAATACAAGCGAGTTCAATACAAACAATCAGCATTCTCCAGACATACATAAGATCCGCATGTGCCAACCAGCAAACAGGCTACAAAGAAGTGAGTATTGAAGCAGTAATGACAAGGTTACTGTCTTAATAATTCAAGAATGTCAGAAACCTGATTTGTGTAATAATCTGGTTGGATGTTGTTTGAGGGATCTTGGAGGGTGGATTGAGTTGTCACACCTACGAGTTCACAAGTTTCCCAACATCAGGAGACCTTAAGGATATGACAGAGAATTGATTTATTTTCATGTTAGAAAATCAAGAAAAATCCTGATACCTGAAAGAACAAGGAGTGTTTTGCAGCCAGCATTTTTTCCAAATAAAATATCAGTATCTAATCTATCACCCACCATACACATCCTGGAGGAAGCAATCTGAAATCTGCAAATCAGAATACAGAGAGTACTAAGTTCAAAATTTACACTGAACAAGGTCTTCACTTTGTCTTTTCATGCAATCTCATGCCAATAACATTAGAATAATGATGTGATGAATGGAAGTCAGACATCTTTCGTACTTCTGTAAAGAATTTCCTCCCTCCACAATTTAGTCTGTATGAATGCAATGTACCAATGATCTTTCATCTAACTTACTTCTTTAATATAATTTCCATCATGAAGGTTGATGGTTTTCCAACTACAGTAGGCTCTCTTTCAGTTGATCCACACATGGCTGCGACCATGCACCCAGCACCTGTAATCCAGGATGAATCTTATAATGAAGCAAATTTGTCCAGTCTGTATTTTACATACAAGCTAACTTTCTTACCAGGCCACTCTTGTAAATCAGTCAAATGTCCCACTGCATCACGATTGGTAGCAACAAATAGGCAGCCAGGATTCTCACGGATGCAAAGGGTTCCGTACCTTGCAATTAAAATCCTAATTGTCTCAAAAGCAAGCAAGCAACAAGCAGCAAATAGAATATCTATATATATGATGCATGCTAAACCTACTATAATGTTTGTCAGAATTTCTCTAGACAGATTTAAGGAAGTCCTTTTCATTGCTAAGCAAGATGCTAAACCTATGACCTAGCTCAACACCCATCTCTCCTTGACACCCACTGAGCCAAAGCCATGATCAAGAAGGGATCTTTCGCATGCTCAACCATGAACCATCCTTGTGTACCTGACAGCTAATATTATCTAAGATTTTGGATATGCATATTTACTAATCGTCACCTAACAGTGTATCCAAAATGTCTTCATGAATTGTGAGGAATTTGAAGATTCTAAGGGGGAAACCTGAGCACCTAGGTAACTTTTCAGTAAATATGGCAGACAACAAGCTGGCATTATCATTTCAGATGGCAATTAATGAGACCATTAAAGAAGAAGCTAGAGTCAGAATTATCACAATGATTACCCTTTAGTGAATGAAAAGAAATGGGGCCATGGACATGACTAAGAAAATAATGAAGCAAAATTGAGAGCATTGATTCCCACACACCCCCCCCCTCCCGGGGGCGCGGACCAAAAAAAAAAAAAAAAACCAAAACCCCAAAGCTCAACTTCTCCATGAGCCTCCACCTAAAGTGTGAGCTTCGTCCATAAATCTAATACTGGCCAGCCATTCAGAATCAAGTCAGGCCTAAATCTAACAAATTTAGCTCACATGTGCAAGAGATCAAGTCAAAGAGCGTATATACTCAAGTACTTAAAAGTTATGTGATTAGGACTTCAAAAGTTGCAAAAGATTAATAACACAAAAGTAAGAGCAATAATATAGCTACAAACTCTTGTACAAATTTATTTTGTACAAAATAATGTGGCATCATAAAATTGGTTGAATTAAACATCTCTGGGCCCACATAATTTATTTTTCTTATTTTTTATTTTCATTTAACCAATGAATTAATGCTAAATCAGTTTGTACAAGAGCTTGTGGCTGTATTATCACTCCAAAAGTAAATAGGTAATATATTAATTAAAAACAAAATAGAACATGGGATACAGACTCTTACTGAAGCTTGTAATAGTTAATATGTGGATCTAATCCAACCACAACTGCTCCAACCTGGGAACAAGGTACAACAAATAGTTTCCAAGGACTGAAGCAAAGAAAGAGGAAAAAATACAGAGAAAGATAAGGAAAGTTGCTCCAAGAAATTGCAGGCTAGGTGTTACGTTACATTCTTATCATGTTCAAATAAGCAATTTGATTTCAGTTGTACCCTTTTTTCCCCATCTTCCTGCAATAAAGTGTAAACAATAAGGGAAAGGGTTTTCTAAATCAATGACATGAGTGAAACAAAAACCCCACACCCACAATACAAACTAAAGAGAAGCATAAGATTTTGCAAGCGAGTCTGCAGCTAATGCTTCTAAAATGCAGGAGAATATCTGCACCCAAAGTGGAGTCAGACAAAGGGCACAACAAGAAAACAATATTTTGTTACAAACTGAAGCAAAGCGAGCTGCCATCCTGCCGATGTGAGTGAAGATTATCAGTTCTTCACCAATATTTATTTATTTAATTTAATTTTTCATTTTTTATGCTCAGCTTCACCAACAATTGCAACACTAATGGTTCACTTTCCTGGTGGCATGTGCATTTCTAAAACTTGGATAACTGTTCAAGAGTTTTGTTTTGTGACATCCTTTAACTAAGAGGACTAAAAATTCTTGAATGAAACATTCTGAAATCAGAAGGTGAAAAATGGGTCAATCAGATCATGCATACAGCTCATGCTGTGAAGTTACTAAGGTGTAACTTTATGAGGATTATTATGCATCCAACTAAAAGCAGGCCTCAGAATCATCTTTATTTCAAGAAAATGTATTCAATCAAACAAAATGACTCCAAAACCTTAAGTCTCCTAGCAACTCAATCCAATACAAAACCGTAAGTCTCCTTCTCATTTAATTCTCCAAAACCTTAAGTCTAATAGCCATTGTCAAGTTGCACAAAGTAAGACCCTAGTTGATGAAAATACAAACAGTTTTTAGCAACTCAATCCAAAAAGAGAGAGAATAACAACTAACAAGAAATAGTAAATAATTCACTAGTACTTTTCGCAGCAACTAGAATGGTAAAAAAAAAAAAAATAGAAATAAAGAAACCTTCATTCAATGATAAATAAAAATCAGCAATGAGCAATGAATGGCAAATTGCAACTTAAATTTATTTTATCCAATGATATATTAAATGAGAAGGAGACCAAAAATACTGTGAGAATTTATAGGTTGCCGTTATTCCTCTAACAAATGAGATCATTTACAGATTTTAGAAAAACTTACTGGGCCACCAAGACCTGTATATCCAGCTTGCTGCAGCTCTTCTAATATGCCTTCACCACCAATAACATAAACCTTAAAAAGGAAAAAATATATATGTTGGAAACAACACTCAAAAAATTAAAAAAAAAGAAAAAATACAATAATAACAGCGATGTAAATTTCAGTTTATGGAACAGTAATTTTTTTGTTTGGGGTGTGGGGTTGGGGGGGGGGGAGTGGGTGTGGGTGGGGGGTGTGTTCCAGGCCGCGGCAGTAAGCCAGTGCCATCATGATTCTCAACTTTGGTGACCAGCCTGAGCAGTGAACTAAAGTCAAATCCAGACTGAATTCAACCAACAGCTGCAAAATTGATTTTATTAACATGTTCTGAATCAATTAAGCTCTGAAAATTAAGCTGTCAACTTTGGTGACCAGAGCTAAACTCAAATGAAGATTGAATCCAACCAGAATTAATTAGAACAATTTGATATTGAAAATTAAGCTGAATATAATAAAAATAAATCCGAAATGTTAATTTGCTGGTCATGAGCAATTTACGAAGTTGGACTCGCTTGTAATTAAAATTCCAAGGAATGTTACAACATGCAATCAAGCAAATTAAAACTTTTAAATTAATTTAATCATTAAAAACTAGTTACATTATATGTTGCCCAATACCAGTCTGATTGGGAGAGGTTCATACAAATTTCCACCAAGAAAACATATATGATAGACATCTTTTTTTTTTTTTTGGAAGGAAAAAATAGTAAAAATTTTGTAAAACAGAATTAATAGTAAGACAAATTCCATTTAGTAAACCATAATGACGCAGCATACCCTGTTCTCTTGAGGAAAATTGTTGACTTTCAAGTACATGGCAGCTGCAAAAGATGAGGAAAAAATCTCATCCTACAAAACAACATCATAAAACAAAGGACAGATTCAGTTAGCTGAAATGGACATCTGATTGAAAAATTCGCGAGTCATTAACTACATGTGTAAGAACAGAGAAGCAAACCTCTGAGACAGAAACTCCAAGAGAATGGAACTTATAAGCATATTGTCTCCTTGATCTTCTAGAATTGTTGGTTACAAAAATAAGCTTCTTTCCCTTGAATAATGTAACAATGTAATAATATTAAAACATAATAAAAAACAGAAAAATAAGAGAAACATTAGGCAAATGAAATGAAGGAGTTTGAGAAACCTTGGATCGAAGCACGTCTAGTGTTTGTCGGACTCCATCAATCAGTTTATCGCCCTTCCAGATCACACCTGATCGCATAATGAAATTCATCCGCTTCACAATATTAAAATTAAAAGCAACAATAATAACAATAAAGTAAAGAAAAGAAAGGCATATATAATAGACCATCGCAATCGAAGAGAAAAGCGTCAACCGAATCGAAGAGAGCTGTAATGTTGTTTGCAGACAGACGCTCAGCTAGAGCCCGTCCATTTTGACCACTCATTCTCCCTGTTCTTGGATTTTTTTTTGGAACGTAATAAATGACTACTTCACTCTCACCTTTAGGGGGAAATTTTACTGAATGACACAGTGAGGAGTATATGACCTGATTAATATGCAGTCATACAACTTTTTTTAATTAAAAATTTTATTATCTAAATAATTTTTAAATAAATTGTTTTAAGTTATAGAACGCATAATATTATATTTAATATTAATGTAATAATTAATCATTGTTAGGTTGCATATAAATATAAAATATCCAACAAGCGATAGTTGAGGACGCATGAAGAATTCTGCTTAGTGTTATAATAGATACAGTAGTAACGATACAATAATTAAAAATACCGTCAAAACTACTGAGTTTAAACACTCAGCTACTCATTTTTCATTGAGTTTATCTTCGTGTTTGATTTGAGAAATTAGCTTATTACATTTTGTTTATTGCATCTTTAATCTAATTAGCTTCATTAATTATTTTCTTTTAATTTAGATTGAAATTGCACTGTTAAGACTGTTGTAGTAAATCATAAGTAATTTACTGATGAAGATTCATAGTAAATCATTAGGGTTTAGGGTTTAGGGTTTAGGGTTTTAAGATTTTTTAGGGTTTAAGGTTTAGGGTTTAGGGTTTTTTTTTTTAAAAATAAACCACCCAAGGGTGGGGGAGGGGGGTTAGGCGGGACCCCATAACTTGTTATTATTAATAAAAAATAAAAATACATATGGAGGGGGACATAGACCAAACCTCTAAGCAACGAAACTATAAAACTACCAGCAAATGAAAAAAATAATAATCATAAGTAGAAAATTTTGAGAAATTAATGTAAACGCCCATAATACTTCTTCTGATACTTGCGGCCAGTAGCTAATTTGAAACCTTTTCTGGAGCTAGAGGAATGCGGCCCACTAACACTGAAGTCAGAATCAAACTCACGTCCCCCTGTACGCTCAGGCTCAGAAGCAAAATACTCATTACCGACGAAATTTTCATCCGAACTGAACTCCTCATCTGATTGGGGGATGTATGGATCATAGGCGTGAAAGCCCATATGGGAGGTCCTCAGACCGGTGGCATCATACACCCCATCATCCTCAAACTCGGGAATATCCGTGCAGTGCGTGTTAAACGCCACATGTAAATGGTCATCCATAGGTGTCGTACGGCGAACGGGTTCGCTCAAGTCAGCTCCAACAGCATTGGCAGGTGGTGGTGGGTGGCTATCTGGAGCACCCGACTCTGAAGACCGAATCTGCTCAGCCACAGAATCCTGCTGATCGGACTCAACCGGAACAGCAGCGTCAGGCACGGGAGTAGGGGAGGACAAAACAACAGGAGGCAGCTGAACTTGGCCCTGATCCACGAGCATAGGAGGCCGGTGATCGGCAACCACCACATATTTGGAAGGCTCAGCTTCCCTAGGCTGAACAATGGGATCCGTGGCTGGAGATTTGCCCTTGTCTCGGGCCTCAGAGCTCTTGGTCTCACCCAGAGGCTGCACGGGCTTGCGGAGCCCGGGATTAGCAATGTAGCATGAATTCGCAGAGTGACCAAGATGCCTACACGAGGAACAGTATGCAGGAACCCGCTCGAATACCACATCCTGCCAAAACCCAGAATCCTCCTCTCCAATCCATATACGGGGCAACAACGGCTTCGACACATCATACTCCACAAGCACTTGGGCCACCGACGGCCGATTAACGGAGGCCGTGGCATGATCAACACGCAACGACGTACCAATAGCAGCAGCAATGGAAAATAGAGCAGGCTTACAGTGAATGTAATGAACCGGCAAGTACGGAAGGGCTACCTATACAGGGACAATAGAGGACTCCACGGAGCAATGAAAATTAATACTCCACTTAAAAATGCGTATACCACGACCGCTCACATACCATGTCTGTCTCACCCATATACGAGAATAATCTTCCTCCATACTCAACTTAATCAACACATGACGGTTATCCAACAACGACACTTGACAGTTACCCTTCAACCCCAACGAGACAAAGAATTTACGAATAATATCCATGGAAGGGCGACCAAAAGAAAACTTACCCACCAACGCTAGTTTGAACGGTTCAGCCATGGCTTTAAGTTCCGCTGCTGAAAAATGAACTGTTGGCTCCCCACGGTGAAGCCCAACTGGCTTGACTGGAACCATAGGTGAATCCGAGCCCGTGACTGCATCAAGGAAAGATTTTTGAGGGCGTGTGGAGGCTTTAGGATCAAGGATAGATGCTGGGTTCAAAACCGAGGCATTTATGGCCTTGGGAGCTGTGGTAGTGGTACGGGAAGCAGGATTGCTAGGTGCTGGCCGGGCCGGGTGAGATGGGCATGCTGGGATCGGGCCAGACCGCTGGGCTGGAGCCTCATGGGATTGAGCTAGCTTGGGCTGTGAGACACCCGCGGGTGCACGAGTGCCATGCTTTGTTGAAGTCGTGTGTGCTAGGTTAGGTTGCCTGGGCTCTTGTGGCGGCTGCAAACTGGAAGTATGAACAGCTGGTTGTGGCTGGCTGGAGTGGGGGGCAGTGACCGACGGCAAAAAGCCACCGCACACGGCAGCCAAAAGGGCATGAATCTCGGTCTCTCGAGCATGGTTTCGCGGCTGTAAAGTAGCATCTTGCTTTGGGGAGATATCAGACAACATAATGGGGGCCTCACGTGTGAGATCAACATCACAAAAGGGGGTGGGGTTCGCTAGAACACTCACATTATCCGAACTAGGGTTTTTTGGAGGACCTGTTGCATGGAGATGGCTGGACGTGTGTGGCGGCTGGTTTGCACGTGGAGTTTCATCAGTGGGGGTCGGGGGGGGGGTGGGTGAGGTCGGTGGGGGGCAGATCCGACCACCATGCAGCCGGTGGTGGCGGTCGGAGGCAGCCCGACGTGACGCGCGATATTCGGACCGGTTTCACCCGTTTCACGCGTGTGAGCCCGTAGCTGTGGTTCGGCCAAACCGGTGGTGCCATCATGTTCAGAGGGGGCCGGCGGTGCCACAGCATCACCGGCGGCGGGCGTGGTGGCCGGAAAAGTGGTGTGGCTCCGTTTTGAGTTTTCACGTGCATGGAGAGAGCTCGGTGGGGGTGGCAACTGGTTTGGACCGAGATCTTCATCAGTGGGTGTCGTGAGGGGCTGGAGAGGCTGATGAGGGGTAGATCCGACGTCCATGCATGCGGTGGTGGTGGTCGGGAGTTAACCCGCGTGACTCACGTGCGTGTGGGTCGTTTTTTGCGTACGGACGTGGGGCTGCTGTTCGGTCAAACTGGTGGTGCCATCATGTTCAGAGGAGGCCGGCGGTGCCACAGCAGCACCAGTGCCGGTTACGGTGGCCGAAAAAGCGGTGGAGCTCCGTTTTGAAGTTTCCTGTGCATGGGAGTCAGCACGCAATGCACGGGCACGCTGACGGGGGGGCTGCCGAGGCTGGGCTGGGTTGCCGGAGGTGGGGGGTGGTCCGGTGGTGGCTGGGGACCACCACCCGCGGCCGGTGAAGCCATACCGGCGGCCAAAGTTGGGTAGCAAGGTTGCGGCTAGTTGAGAGCGTTTTCCCGAGGAGAGAGAAAATTTTTTTTCGTTTGGTTTAGGTTTTAGGGTTTAAGGTTTAGGGTTTTAGGGTTTAGGGGTTTAGGGTTTCGGGTTTAGAGTTTAGGGTTTTTTTTTTTTAAATAAACCACCCAAGGGTGGTGGGGTTAGGCGGGACCCCATAACCTGTTATTATTAATAAAAATAAAACTACATATGGAGGGGGACATAGACCAAACCCCCAAGTAATGAAAATACAAAACTACCAGCTAATGAAAAAAAAAAATAATCATAAGCAGAAAAACTAATGTAGACGCCCATAATACTTCTTCCGATACTTACGGCCAGTGGCTAATTTGAAACCTTTTCTGGAGCTAGAGGAATGCGGCCCACCAACACTGAAGTCAGAATCAAAATCACGTCCCGCTGTACCCTCCGGCTCAGAAGCAAAATACTCATTACCGACGAAATTTTCACCGGAACTGAACTCCTCATTTGATTGGGGGATGTGTGGATCATAGGAATGAAAACCCATATGGGAGATCCTCAGACCGGTGGCATCATACACCCCATCATCCTCAAACTCGGGAATATCCGTGCAGTGCGTGTTAAACGCCACATGTAAATGGTCATCCATAGGTGTCGTACGGCGAACGGGTTCGCTCAAGTCAGCTCCAACAGCATTGGCAGGTGGTGGTGGGTGGCTATCTGGAGCACCCGACTCTGAAGACCGAATCTGCTCAGCCACAGAATCCTGCTGATCGGACTCAACCGGAACAGCAGCGTCAGGCACGGGAGTAGGGGAGGACAAAACAACAGGAGGCAGCTGAACTTGGCCCTGATCCACGAGCATAGGAGGCCGGTGATCGGCAACCACCACATATTTGGAAGGCTCAGCTTCCCTAGGCTGAACAATGGGATCCGTGGCTGGAGATTTGCCCTTGTCTCGGGCCTCAGAGCTCTTGGTCTCACCCAGAGGCTGCACGGGCTTGCGGAGCCCGGGATTAGCAATGTAGCATGAATTCGCAGAGTGACCAAGATGCCTACACGAGGAACAGTATGCAGGAACCCGCTCGAATACCACATCCTGCCAAAACCCAGAATCCTCCTCTCCAATCCATATACGGGGCAACAACGGCTTCGACACATCATACTCCACAAGCACTTGGGCCACCGACGGCCGATTAACGGAGGCCGTGGCATGATCAACACGCAACGACGTACCAATAGCAGCAGCAATGGAAAATAGAGCAGGCTTACAGTGAATGTAATGAACCGGCAAGTACGGAAGGGCTACCTATACAGGGACAATAGAGGACTCCACGGAGCAATGAAAATTAATACTCCACTTAAAAATGCGTATACCACGACCGCTCACATACCATGTCTGTCTCACCCATATACGAGAATAATCTTCCTCCATACTCAACTTAATCAACACATGACGGTTATCCAACAACGACACTTGACAGTTACCCTTCAACCCCAACGAGACAAAGAATTTACGAATAATATCCATGGAAGGGCGACCAAAAGAAAACTTACCCACCAACGCTAGTTTGAACGGTTCAGCCATGGCTTTAAGTTCCGCTGCTGAAAAATGAACTGTTGGCTCCCCACGGTGAAGCCCAACTGGCTTGACTGGAACCATAGGTGAATCCGAGCCCGTGACTGCATCAAGGAAAGATTTTTGAGGGCGTGTGGAGGCTTTAGGATCAAGGATAGATGCTGGGTTCAAAACCGAGGCATTTATGGCCTTGGGAGCTGTGGTAGTGGTACGGGAAGCAGGATTGCTAGGTGCTGGCCGGGCCGGGTGAGATGGGCATGCTGGGATCGGGCCAGACCGCTGGGCTGGAGCCTCATGGGATTGAGCTAGCTTGGGCTGTGAGACACCCGCGGGTGCACGAGTGCCATGCTTTGTTGAAGTCGTGTGTGCTAGGTTAGGTTGCCTGGGCTCTTGTGGCGGCTGCAAACTGGAAGTATGAACAGCTGGTTGTGGCTGGCTGGAGTGGGGGGCAGTGACCGACGGCAAAAAGCCACCGCACACGGCAGCCAAAAGGGCATGAATCTCGGTCTCTCGAGCATGGTTTCGCGGCTGTAAAGTAGCATCTTGCTTTGGGGAGATATCAGACAACATAATGGGGGCCTCACGTGTGAGATCAACATCACAAAAGGGGGTGGGGTTCGCTAGAACACTCACATTATCCGAACTAGGGTTTTTTGGAGGACCTGTTGCATGGAGATGGCTGGACGTGTGTGGCGGCTGGTTTGCACGTGGAGTTTCATCAGTGGGGGTCGGGGGGGGGGTGGGTGAGGTCGGTGGGGGGCAGATCCGACCACCATGCAGCCGGTGGTGGCGGTCGGAGGCAGCCCGACGTGACGCGCGATATTCGGACCGGTTTCACCCGTTTCACGCGTGTGAGCCCGTAGCTGTGGTTCGGCCAAACCGGTGGTGCCATCATGTTCAGAGGGGGCCGGCGGTGCCACAGCATCACCGGCGGCGGGCGTGGTGGCCGGAAAAGTGGTGTGGCTCCGTTTTGAGTTTTCACGTGCATGGAGAGAGCTCGGTGGGGGTGGCAACTGGTTTGGACCGAGATCTTCATCAGTGGGTGTCGTGAGGGGCTGGAGAGGCTGATGAGGGGTAGATCCGACGTCCATGCATGCGGTGGTGGTGGTCGGGAGTTAACCCGCGTGACTCACGTGCGTGTGGGTCGTTTTTTGCGTACGGACGTGGGGCTGCTGTTCGGCCAAACTGGTGGTGCCATCATGTTCAGAGGAGGCCGGCGGTGCCACAGCAGCACCAGTGCCGGTTACGGTGGCCGAAAAAGCGGTGGAGCTCCGTTTTGAAGTTTCCTGTGCATGGGAGTCAGCACGCAATGCACGGGCACGCTGACGGGGGGGCTGCCGAGGCTGGGCTGGGTTGCCGGAGGTGGGGGGGTGGTCCGGTGGTGGCTGGGGACCACCACCCGCGGCCGGTGAAGCCATACCGGCGGCCAAAGTTGGGTAGCAAGGTTGCGGCTAGTTGAGAGCGTTTTCCCGAGGAGAGAGAAAATTTTTTTTTCGTTTGGTTTAGGTTTTAGGGTTTAAGGTTTAGGGTTTTAGGGTTTAGGGGTTTAGGGTTTCGGGTTTAGAGTTTAGGGTTTTTTTTTTTTAAATAAACCACCCAAGGGTGGTGGGGTTAGGCGGGACCCCATAACCTGTTATTATTAATAAAAATAAAACTACATATGGAGGGGGACATAGACCAAACCCCCAAGTAATGAAAATACAAAACTACCAGCTAATGAAAAAAAAAAATAATCATAAGCAGAAAAACTAATGTAGACGCCCACAATACTTCTTCCGATACTTACGGCCAGTGGCTAATTTGAAACCTTTTCTGGAGCTAGAGGAATGCGGCCCACCAACACTGAAGTCAGAATCAAAATCACGTCCCGCTGTACCCTCCGGCTCAGAAGCAAAATACTCATTACCGACGAAATTTTCACCGGAACTGAACTCCTCATTTGATTGGGGGATGTGTGGATCATAGGAATGAAAACCCATATGGGAGATCCTCAGACCGGTGGCATCATACACCCCATCATCCTCAAACTCGGGAATATCCGTGCAGTGGGTGTTAAATGCCATATGTAAATAGTCATCCACAGGCGTCATACGGCGAACGGGATCACTCGAGTCAGCTCCAACAGCATTGGAAGCTGGTGATGGGTGGCTATCTGGAACACCCGACTCTGAAGACCGAATCTGAGCAGCCCCAGAATCCCGCCGATCAACCTAAACAGCAGCAGCAGGCACGGAAGCAAAGGGAGCCAAAGCAGTAGGAGGTCGAGTCGGCTCCGCTGAAATGGGGGAAGTCAGAGCAGCAGTAGCAGGGACTGGAGGAGGAATAGGGTCAGAAGGCATCGAAGAAGGAAGAGATACAGCAGAGCTTGGACCCTGGCCCTAGTCCACAGGCATAGGAGGACGGTGATCAGCAACAACAACATACTTGGAAGCCTGAGCTTCCCTAGACTGAACTGCAGGATCCGCGGCTGGAGAGTTGCCCTTGTCTCGGGGCGTAGTACCCTTGGCCTCGCCAGCTGGCTGAACAGGCTTCCGAAGCCCTGGATTAGCAATATAGCAGGATTCCGTAGTGTGACCCAGATGCCTACACGAGGCGCAGTATGCAGGGACTCGCTCAAAAATAACATCCTGCCAAAAACCAGAGTCCTCCTCCCCAATCCATATATGAGGCAGCAGAGGTTTCGAAACATCATACTCTACCAGCACGCGGGCTACCGATGGCCTATTAACCGAGGCATGATCAAGACGAAGAGGTGTACTGATAACAGCCGCAATAGAAAACAAAGCAAGCTTGCAATGAATATAGTGCACTGGAAAATACGGTAATGAGACCCAAACAGGCACAATGGGAGATTCTACCGAACAACGAAAATCAGGGCTCCACTTAAATATACACATACCCCGTCCACTAACATACCAGGTCTGGCGAACCTAAATACGAGAATAGTCCTCCTCCATAGACATTTTTATTAACACATGCCGATTATCCAATAATGAAATTTGACAACTACCCTTCAACCCCAAGGAAACAAAAAATTTACGAATGATATCCATTGAAGGGCGGCCAAAAGGGAACTTACCGACCAAAGCCAATTTGAACGGTTCAGCTATTGCTTGAATTTTCGCTACAGAGAAGTGGATGGCGGGCTCGCCACGATAGAGAGTGGCAGCCTTAACCGAAACTGTAGACTCAGCCGAGCCGGTAACCGCATTAAGAAATGACTTATGAGGCCGAGGAGGAGCAGTTGGGTTAAGGATAGAGGCTGGGTTCAAAATTGAGGCATATGTGGGCTTGGGCTTAGGCATTGGGTTGCGGTTAGAGAGCTTTGAGTTATTGGCAGGCAACTGGGCTTGCGGGTTTGGGCCGAGACTTGGTTGTGTGGGCTGCTGGCCCGTGAATGGTTCACGTGGGCTGGGGATGTTGGTTGGCACGGCATGATCGGGGCCGAGAGGAGCCGCTTGTGGGGAGGGCTGCATGCAAGAGGCATTGGGGTTGCTGTGAGTCGATAGCCAAGGGGTTGAGTCGGCCACGAGTGGGCTCGATACCGGCCGACCATTGTTGGAGGAAAGAGGCAACCGTGAGCCACCACTGACGGCGGCTAAAAGAAGTTGGATAGTGGGGGAGTCAGCCACGGCTACCTGGCGGCGCGGCTGCATGGTGACGGTTTACTGAGTGGGTTCACCCCCCGGCAGTGAGGGGAAGCTGCATGGCACGTGGGGGGCAGCTGCATGCGCCATGCAAGTCACGTGTGGGGGATTAGGGTTTTTTTCCCCACACGAGCCAAACCTCGAATCTGATGGCGGCTGAGTTTGTGTTGAGGGCATGTGGGCATCGGTGGGGGACTGGAGGGGTGGTGCAGGTCGGCAAGGAGCTTCATCGACGGCTGGTGATGTGGCGGCTGGGGCTGTGGATCACGTACGTGGTGACGGGTAGGGAACTCCCGTAGCTGTGGTGGTGCATGGTCTGCCAATGGGGGCTTCGGCAGAGCACCAGCATCGGTGGTGGTGAGTTCGTGGCGGCTGGAGCCTTCCCCGACGACCGGAATGGGAGGAACCGTGGAGGAGGAATCGCGTGAAACGGCAGCCAACGTAGAGACAAGGTGGGCCCGGCTCTGCTCCCGAAAACGCCACCAAAGCTTCAGCTCGAAAGCCGTAGCCATATCCTCAAAAGATTGTACACCAAGACCACCCTCCTCAACTGGATAACAAACCTCCGGCCACCGACACCAGTGAATCCTGCGCCTCCCATCCGAGGTGCCCCAAAAAAATCGGGTAAACAATATCTCCAAACGTTGCGCTACCGTCGCTGGGGGGCGAAGGACGTGAAATAAATGCAACGGCATAGAAGACAGCACATGACGAATAAGCACCAGCTTCTTGCCAAAAGACAGCAGCCGGTTAGCCCAACCGGAAATCCTCTCCCTGACCTTCCGAACCATATCATCAAAGAGCGAGATCTTGAGCCACCCTTTATAGATCGGGCACCCAAGGTAAGTAAACAGAAGTTGGCGCTGCTGAAATCCCGTAACAGAGCGGACAATAGCCTGCCGCGGTGCCGATGCCGAACCCCCAATGTAAAACCTGCTCTTGGCCTGGCTGATCAATTGGCCCGAGATCGCCTCATAATGATGAAGAAAACCTATGAGCCTCTGATGGCTCGACCGACTCCCATTTGCAAAGATCACAATATCATCAGCAAAACTCAAATGGGGGATAGACATAGGAGCAGAGGAGCAGTACTGGACAGAAGGATACTAAGAATATAAATAATCCAAACCTCGCGAAAGAAACTCTGCAGCAATAATAAACAAACTCGGTGACAACGGATCGCCCTGCCGAAGACCCCCCGTGGACTGAAAATACCAGTGGCTGACCCCGTTCACCAACACCGAAAACCAAGGACCATACACGGCCCGACGTATAAGAGAAACCCACTGCTCAGAAAAACCAAAGCACCGCAACATCCGAAGAATAAATGGCCAAGACATCCGATCATAAGCCTTGGCCATATCAAGCTGAAGCACCACATTGCCCCCCGAGAGCGACGGTCGAGATCGTGAACCAACTTCTGAACCAATAGCACATTAGCATGAATCACCCGGCCTGGGACAAAACCACTCTGAGAAGGCGAGATAATACGAGGCAGCTGGGGCGCCAAACGCAACACGAGCAACTTGGTGAGGACCTTGTTGCTCACATTGCACAGACTGATAGGGCGAAAATCAGCCCAAGTAGCCGGGGACGGCTTCTTAGGAAGAAGCACCAGCAAAGTACTCTGAAATCCCCTGGGCATGGCCGATCCGCGAAAGTAGTCAAGAATAGCAGCGAGTAGATCGGAGCAAATGATATCCCAGCACGACTGATAAAATCGACTGCAAAACCCATCAGGCCCAGGAGCACTATCTGGATCAATAGAGAAAACCACCCGTCGAACCTCATCCATATCCGGCTCGCGACACAAATCCACATCATTCTATGCGGTCACCAACGACAGGATAAAATCAAAATCCGCATCCTGAAACTGACCATCTACACCCGTCAACAACCCCTGAAAAAACTGAACAGCAGAATCAGCAGCTACAGAAGGCTTCAAAGTCCATGTAGAAGAGGCATCCTGAATCCGATGAACATGAAATAACTGACACTTCTTCCGAATCATCGCATGGAAGAAGCGTGTGTTGGCGTCCCCCTCACCCAGCGGACACTGGACTGCTGACGCAGAAAGCTCTCTTCGCACGACAAAGCATGCTGCAACTGGGCTCTAGCCTCAAAAACCATAACTCTATCCGCAGTGGAACCAGAAAGATCATACTGCCGCTCCAGACGAGCTACCTCCTCCTCAGCCTCCCTGACCCGAGAGAATACATTACCAAACACCTCCTTATTCCATCCTCTCAATCGGGCCTTCAACCGAACAAGCTTCTGCTGAAAGGCTCTCATACCACCCCCACACACCGGAACAGCCTAAGACTGCCTCACCACATCGACGAACCCCGGATGCCGAAGCCAAGCAGGCAAGAGCTTGAACCGTGAGGGCCCACGAGCCCCATCTTGATCACATGATAACAACAACGGAGAGTGATCAGAAGCGGTACGGTTCAGGTGCGTCACCCGAAACGTAGAGAAAATATCAGACCACCGGGCATTACAGACCACCCTATCAAGCCGCCGCCAAGTGCGCCCATTAGTCCACGTAAAGGGACTACCTATGAACCCGGCATCCTCCAAACGACAGTCCAATAAAGCCAAACTAAACACATCAATAGCCGCCTGGGACTGAGCATGCCCCCTAGAAATCTCCGAAACCGACTGCACAACGTTAAAATAACCCCCCACAATCTAAGGCTGATCATGGCTATCAGCATAAGAAATGAGAGCATCCCACAATTCCTCCCCCACATGCTTAGAACAAGTAGCATACACATACGAAACAAGAACGGGATCAGGAAAGAAAGAGTGACTAATCCGACAGTGAATAACCTAGCCCATATCATGCAAGAGCTCCACCGAAAAAGGGGCTGACCAAAAGACCCAAATCTTCCCAGACTGGGAAGAGATAGCATGATCCATCCCAAGTCGAACCCGAGTAGCCTCTAACCGATCAACCGAAATAAACGGCTCCAACACACAAACCAAAGACAGCCGATGCAATCGAATCAACTTCCACAATCTGTGGACCGTGGGGGCTTTTCCAATCCCCCGAATATTCCAAATAAGCGAACTAATCATGGGGTGTGGACGGGCGAGACCGCATCCGTCTCCGAGTCTTGCGGTACTTACGACCCGTCACAAAAGAGAAATCCTAAGATGATGTGGCAACCCGCTCGCCATAAAAACTGTCAATCACGGCATCTGGGGCCACCGGAGTATGCACGTCCTCAGTATCCGTAAAAAATCGATCATCATCACCCGAGCCCGACTCATCAGAAACAATATCCCCGTCAGAACGAGACAAGCCCAATCGACCATCACCCTCCTCATCATCAAATCCAGGGATGTCGGTACTGTGGGAGTTAAAGGCCACATGTAATGGGTCATCCATTCGTATCTGGCGGCTAACGGGCTCACTCGCACTAGCACCCACAGCAGAAGGCAACGGATAACTAACCGGGGCATCCAACCCAGAAGGCCGAGTCTGCTCACCCACAGTCACTCTCAACTCAGAAGCAACCCGAACTGCGTCAATAACCGTCGAAACAGGAGGAACCAAGACAGATCTAGAACTCTGTCCCTGATCCACAACGGGCCGTAACGGGGGCTCTGGAGGCCGATGATCAGCAACAACAACATATTGGGGAGCCCGATCCTCCCGAGTCTAGACAGCAGGTGCCGCAACTGGAGTCTTGCCTTTATCACGGGCAGCAGTACCTGTGGCCTCACCGATAGCTGGAGTGGGCTTGCGAAGCCCGGGGTTCGCTACATAACAAGCCTCCGCAGAGTGACCAAGATGCTTACACGAGGAACAGTAAGCGGGGACCTGCTCAAATACCACATCCTGCCAAAACCCAGAATTCTCCTCTCCAATCCATATGCGGGGTAACAACGGCTTCGAAACATCATACTCCACAAGTACCCGAGCCACCGACGGCCGATTAACGGAGGCCGTAGCATGGTCGACACGCAATGGCGTACCGATGGCAGCAGCAATAGAGAATAAGGTTGGTTTGCAGTGAATATAATGGACGAGAAAATATGGAAGGGCTACCCATACAGGGACAATAGGTGACTCCACAGAGCAACGAAAATCAATACTCCACTTAAAAATACGCATACCCTGGCCACTCACATACCAAGTCTGCCGCACCCAAATACGGGAATAGTCTTCCTCTATACTCAATTTAATCAATACATGATGGTTATCCAACAACGACACCTGACAACTGTCTTTCAACCCCAACGAAGTAAAGAATTTCCGAATAATATGCATAGAAGGCCGACCAAAAGAAAACTTACCAACCAACGCCAGTCTGAACGGTTCAGCCATGATTTTGAGCTCCGCCGCTGAAAAATGAACGGCTGGCTCCCCTCGGTGGAGCTGTGCTGGCTAGACTGGGACCATGGGTGTATCTGGGCCTGTGACTGCATCAAGGAAGGATTTGTGGGGCCGTAAGGAGGCAGCAGGATTAAGGATAGATGCCGGGTTCAAAACCGAGGCATATGTGGCTTTTTTTTTTTAAAAAAAAAAAACCACCCATGGGTGGGGGGGTTTGGCGGGACCCCCTACCTGTTATTATTAAACTAAAAGATAAAACTACATATGGAGGGGGACATAGACCAAACCTCAAAGCAATGAAAATATAAAACTACCAGCAAATGAAAAATAAGTAAACATAAGCAGAAAAATTAACGTAGACGCCCATAATACTTCTTGCGATACTTGCGGCCAGTAGCTATCTTGAAACCTTTTCTGGAACTAGAGGACTGCGGCCCAGCCACAATGAAGTCTGAATCAAAATCACGACCCGCTGTACCCTCAGGCTCAGAAGCAAAGTACTCATTACCGACAAAGTTTTCACCTGAACTGAACTCCTCATCTGATTGGGGGATGTCTGGATCATAGGAGTGAAAACCCATATGTGGGAAGGTCCTCAGACCGGTGGCATCATACACCCCATCATCCTCAAACTCGGGAATATCCGTGCAGTGGGTGTTAAATGCCACATGTAAATAGTCATCCATAGGAGTCGTACAGCGAACGGAATCACTCGAATCAGCTCTAACAGCATCAGGAGGTGGTGGTGGATGGCTATCTGGAGCACCCGACTCTGAAGATCGAATCTGCTCAGCAATAGAATCCTACCGATCGGACTCAACCGGAACAGCAGCAGCAGGCATGGGAGCAGGAGCGGCCAAAACAGCAGGAGATGTCTCAACTTGACCCTGATCCACGGGCATAGGAGGTCGGTGATCCACGGGCATAGGAGGTCGGTGATCGGCAACAACCACATACTTGGAAGCCTGAGCTTCCCTAGACTGAACAGCAGGATCCGCAGCCGGGGGGTTGCCCTTGTCAGTACCCTTGGCCTCGCCAGCTGGCTGAGCAGGCTTCCGAAGCCCGGGATTGCCAATATAACAAGATTCTTGTTTAGGGTTTTAGGGTTTAGGGTTTAGGGTTATTTTTTTTTTTGGTTAAGCCACCATTGTGGTGGGGGTTTAGGCGGGACCCCTACCTGTAATATAAATCAGAAATCGAAAAGAATACATATGGAGGGGGACATAAACCGAACCTCCAAGAGAAAATGTCAAAACGTAAAATGTGCGAAAGCATAAAATATGCAAATAAAATCATCCAAGCTAGCGGCGAATATGAGGAACGCCCTGTGCATCCATGTGCAGAATGCCCGATAAGCCTGTAGGGAGAGCCTGAGAATAGAGGAAGCGCCGACTAACACGATGAGAACACGCCCAGTTGGCCAAAAAATCAGCTGCAGAAGTGGCCTCACGAAGTACGTGCCGAACCCGAGTGGATGACGATGCAACGAATGGGCGCACCCGACGTAGCAAATATGCATAATCCCAACGAACCGGTCCTCCGGAATGAATCCAAGAAACAACAGTAGCTGAGTCCGACTCCACCTCAAGCATCGTAATACCCATCTGGGCAGCAAACTCCAACCCCTCACACATTACCCTGAGCTCGGCGTAGAGAATCGGCTGACGACCCAAAAAAGACCCAAAAGCTGCTAAAACCACTCCGCGGTGGTCCCGTAGGAGACCCCCCGATGCTGCCAATCAGGGTTGCCCCGAGAACACCCATCCACCGTCAGCTTCGCAACCCCAGGAGGCGGCCTCATCCATGCAACTAATCGAATCGGCCTCCTGGGCAGAGCTGAGACTCGCAAACCCTCCGTAATCTGAGAACCCACAGTACCCGGTAGCTGAGAGGGGTTTAGGGTATAAGGTTTTAGGGTTTAGGGTTTTTTTTTTTTTTAAAGATAAACCACCCAAGGGTGGGGGGGTTAGGCGGGACCCCCTAACCTATTATTATTAAACTAAAAAATAAAACTACATATGGAGGGGGACATAGACCAAACCTCCTAGCAAAGAAAATACATAATGACCAGCAAATGAAAAGTAAACATAGGCGGAAAAACTTGAAAAAATTAATGTAAACGCCCAGAATACTTCTTACGATACTTGCGGCCAGTGGCAATTTTGAAACCTTTTCTGGAACTAGAGGACTGCGGCCCAGCTACACTAAAGTCTGAATCAAAATCACGTCCCCCTGTACCCTCAGGCTCGGAAGCAAAATACTCATTACCGATGAAATTTTCACCAGAACTGAACTCCTCATCTGATTGGGGGATGTGTGGATCATAGGAGTGAAAACCCATATGGGAGGTCCTCAGCCCGGTGGCATCGTACACCCCATCATCCTCAAACTCGGGAATATCCGTGCAGTGGGTGTTGAATGCCACATGTAAATAGTCATCCATAGGCGTCGTACGTCTAACGGAATCACTCGAGTCAGCTCTAACAGCATCGGAAGGTGGTGATGGAACACCTGACTGTGAAGACCGAATCTGAGTAGCCACTGAATCCCGCTGATCAACTGGAGCTGCAGCAGTAGGCACGGAAGCAGGGGGAGCCGAAGTAGCAGGAGGTCGAAGCGGCTCCGCTGAAATGGGGGAAGTCATAGCAGCAGTAGCAGGAATTGGAGGAGGAGTAGGGTCCGAAGGCATCGAAGAAGGAAGGGAGACCGCAGAGCTCGAACCCTGGCCCTGGTCCACGGGCATAGGAGGATGGTGATCAGCAACAACAACATACTTGGAAGCCTTAGCTTCCCTAGGCTGAACAGCAGGATCCGCGGCTGGAGATTTGCCCATGTCTCGGGGCTTAGTACTCTTGGCCTCACTAAGAGGCTGCACGGGCTTGCGAAGCCCGGGATTAGCAATATAACATGAATCTGCAGTGTGACCCAGATGCCTACACGAGGCGCTGTATGTAGGGACTCGCTCAAAAACAACATCCTGCCAAAAACCAGAGTCCTCCTCCCCAATCCATATACGAGGCAGCAGTGGTTTCGAAACATCATACTCTACCAGCACGCGGGCTACCGACGGCCTATTAACCGAGGCCGTGGCATGATCAACACGAAGAGGTGTACCAATAGCAGCAGCAATAGAAAACAAAGCAGGCTTGCAATGAATATAGTGCACTGGCAGATACGGTAATGAGACCCAAACAGGCACAATGGGAGATTCAACCGAACAACGAAAATCAGTGCTCCACTTAAATATACGCATACCCCGCCCACTAACATACCAAGTCTGTCGGACCCAAATACGCGAATAATCCTCCTCCGTAGACATTTTAATTAAAACATGCCGATTATCCAATAATGAAACCTGACAACTACCTTTCAACCCCAAGGAAACAAAAAATTTGCGGATGATATCCATTGACGGGCGGCCAAAAGAGAACTTACCGACAAAGCCAATTTGAACGGTTCAGCCATTGCTTGAATTTTCGCTGCAGAGAAGTGGATGGCGGGCTCGCCACGATAAAGATTAGTCGGCTTAACCGAAATGGGGGATACAGCAGGGCCCGAAACGGCATCAAGGAAGGATTTTTGGGGCCGAGGAGGAGCGGATGGGTTGAGAATGGATGCCGGGTTGAGCACCGTAGCATAAGTTGGCTTGGGGTTAACCATTGTGTGACGAGTGGTGGGGGTTGTGCGGCTGGTCGGTGTAGCTGAGATGGGCCCGGTAGGACAGCGCCATCATGGGGATTCGGGGCCCGTTTGGGATGAGTATCCACGGGAGAGGAAGTGGGCTGATGTTCCGAGACCACATGGCTTGCATGGGTTGCATGGGCTGTCACGGTTTCATGGGCTGCATGGGATGTCACGGGAGCCTGGGTTGCATGGGCTGGCTTGGTTGCGGGGTCGTGGGCTGTCTTGGGTGCATGGGGATGAGGTGGGTTGCCCGAAGCTTGTTGGCTAGCGGTTGGAACAGAGGCTGGCCATCGAGAACCACCACAAGCAACAGTTAACAACATATGAACCATAGAGGGATTAGTCACGACCACTGGCCGGTGCGGCTGTGAGGCGGCGGTTGGTGGCTGAGGGTCAACCGACGGCAACTGCGGGAGGTCAGCAGAGCCGTGTAAGGCACGTGGGGCTGCAGCAGGTAACGTGCATGGCACGTGATAGGAGCTAGGGTTTTTTTCTAAACCCGTTTCTGCATGTGAGGACCTTCTCGGCTGGGGCTGCTGGGAGTCGATGGCAGCTGAAGATGGAGGCAAGGGGTGTGGTCCAGGTCGGCTGGAGTCATAACTGACGGCCAAATCAGCGGCGGCCGGTGAGGGAGAAAAACACGCAGTTTCACGTGCATGGAGAGAGCTCGGTGGGGTGGCTGGTTTGGACCGAGATCCTCATCAGTGGGTGTCGTCAGGGGCTGGAGAGGTCGGTGGGGGGCAGATCCGACATCCATGCATGCGATGGTGGCGGTCGGGAGTTGACCCGCGTGACGTACGTGCATGCGGGTAGTTTTTTGCGTCCGTGCGTGGGGCTGCTGTTCGGCCAAGTGGGTGGTGCCATCATGTTCAGAGGAGGCCGGTGGTGCCACAGCTGCACCAGCGCCGGCCATGGTGGCCGGAAAAGCGGTGGAGCTCCGTTTGGAGGTTTCCCGTGCATTGGGGACATCACTCGAAGCATAGGGAGGCTGTGGGAGGGGTTGCCGAGGCTGGGGGGGTTGCCGGAGGTGGTGGGGTGGTCCGGTGGTGGTGGTGGTCCGGTGAGGCCATTCCGGCGGCAAAACAGTGAAAAAAGAGTGGCGGCTGTTGAGAGCGTTTTTGCCCGAAGAGAGAGAAAATTTTTTGGGTTTAATTTTTTCTTTTAGGGTTTAGGGTTTGGGGTTTGGGGTTTGGGGTTTTAGGGTTTGGGGTTTGGGGTTTGGGGTTTAGGGTTTAGGGTTTAGGGTTTTTTTTTTTTAAGCCACCATGTTATGGTGGGGGGTTAGGCGGGACCCCTACCTGTATTATAAATCAGAAATCGAAAAGAATACATACGGAGGGGGGCATAAATCGAACCTCCGAGAGAAAATGTCAAAGCATAAAATGAGCGAAAACATAAAAAATACAAATAAAACCATCCAAACTAGCGGCGAATATGAGGAACGCTCTGTGCATCCATGTGTAGGATGCCTGATAAGCCTGCAGGGAAAGCCTGGGAAGAGAGGAAGCGCCGACTAACACGATGAGAGCACGCCCAGTAGGCCAAAAAATCGGCTGCAGAAGTGACCTCACGAAGTACGTGCCGAACCCGAGTGGATGAAGATGAAACAAACGAACGCACCCGACGTAGCATATAAGCATAATCCCAACGAACCGGTCCTTCTGAATGAATCCACGAAACCACAGTAGCTGAGTCCGACTCCACCTTAAGCATCGTAATACCCATCTGAGCAGCAACCTCCAACCCCTCACATACTGCGCTGAGCTCGGCGTAGAGAATCGGCTGACGGCCTAAAAAAGACCCAAAAGCTGCTAAAACCCCTCCGCGGTGGTCACGTAGGAGACCCCCCGATGCTGCCAATCCAGGGTTGCCCCGAGAACACCCATCCACCGTCAGCTTCGCAACCCCAGGAGGCGGCCTCATCCATGCGACTAATCGAATTGGCCTCCTGGGGGAAGCTGAGACTCGCAAACCCTCTGTAAGCTGAGAACCCACAACACCCCGTACCTGAGAGGGCATAAACCCAAAAGCAGAGCTAGCAAGCCGAAGATCCGATACCACCTGATGGACAACTGCATCAACAGAAAAGGATCGCGCATCAAACCGATAAGCATTACGGGCCTTCCAGACTTGCCATAGAGTGAAGCAAGGTAGAAGGACCTGCACATGAGACCGAGAGGTAGCAGACCGCCGCCAGTGTAACAATAGGGCGCGAGGGGACAGAAAACGAACATCATGAATACCCAGCATCCTCTGAAAATGACCCCAAACCTGGCGAACCCGAGCGCAGCCTAGAAATAAATGCCGAGCAGTCTCGACGGCCCTACCACAAATACACCGAGAAACCATGTAGAAGCCCCGCGAGCACAATGCATCATCCGTAGCTAAATTCCCATGCAGCAATCGCCAAAGAAAATAGGAAACCCGTGAGGGGATATGCCGCTGCCATATAACTGTAAACACCTCATCCTTGGGCCTCGAGCTACGCATGAGCTCCTACGCTGTCCGCAGATGGAACATACCTTCAGCAGCGAGCGCCCAAAGGAGTAAATCCGGCTCCCCACTCGAGTTAGGGACCGATAATATCTGCGCCACAACCGAGGTAGGTAAGACATCGTCCAGCTTACCCCTATCCCACACTGTACCCTGACAGTAAAAGGAGACCGGCACCGAAGAAGCAGCTGTAGGGTTGTATAAGACCAACGGGCAAGACCCAATCCAGCAATCGTACCAGAAACTACAAGCCCCACGACCAACTAACCAACGCATATGAGGCCCAGCAACACACCGAACCTGACAAAGGCGCTGCCATAGAGGAGAAGCGGGATAACGAAACTGAATAAGGTTCGGATGTGTAGCACTACAATACTTAGACTGCATAAAGGCAGCCCATAGAGAAGTCTGCTCCCGAAAACGCCACCAAAGCTTCAGCTCGAAAGCCGTAGCCATATCCTCAAAAGATCGGACACCAAGGCCACCCTCCTCAACTGGATAACAAACCTCCGGCCACCTACACCAGTGAATCCTGCGCCTCCCATCCGAGATGCCCCATAGAAATCGAGTAAACAATAGCTCCAAACAATGCACTACCGTCGCTGGAGGGCGAAGGACGTGAAATAAATGCAGGGGCATAGAAGACAGCACATGACGAATAAGCACCAGCTTCCCGCCAAAAGACAGCAGCCGGTTAGCCCAACCGGAAATCCTCTCCCTGACCTTCCGAACCATATCATCAAAGAGCGAGATCTTGAGCCATCCCTTATAGATCGGGCACCCAAGTTAAGTAAAAAGAAGCTGGCGCTGCTGAAAACCCGTAACAGAGCGTACAATAGCCTGCCGCGAGGCCGAGGACGAACCCCCAATGTAAAACCTGCTCTTGGCCTGACTGATCAACTGGCCCGAGACCGCCTCATAGTGATGCAGAAAACCCATGAGCCTCTGAAGGCTTGACCGACTCCCATTCACAAAGATCACAATATCATCCGCAAAGCTCAAATGGGAGATAGACAAAGGAGCAGAAGAGCAGTACTGGATGGACGGATACTGAGAGTATAAATAATCCAAACCTCGCGAAAGAAACTCTGCAGCAATAATAAACAAACTCGGTGACAACGGATCGCCCTGCCGAAGACCCCCCGTGGACTGAAAATAACCATGGCTAACCCCATTCACCAACACCGAAAACCAAGGACCATACACAGCTCGCCGAATAAGGGAAACCCACTGCTCAGAAAAACCAAAACACCACAACATCCGAATAATAAATGGCCAAGACATCCGATCATAAGCCTTGGCCATATCGAGCTGAAGCACCACATTGCCCCCCCGAGAGCGACGGTCGAGATCGTGAACCAACTCCTGAACTAAAAGCACATTATCATGAATCACCCGGCCAGGAACAAAACCACTCTGAGAAGGAGAGATAATACGAGGCAGCAGGGGTGCCAAACGCAACACGAGCAACTTGGTGAGAACCTTGTTGCTCACGTTGCACAGACTGATAGGGCGAAAATCAGCCCAAGTAGCCGGGGACGGCTTCTTAGGAAGAAGCACCAGCAAAGTACTCTGAAATCCCCTGGGCATGGCCGATCCGCGGAAGTAATCAAGAACAGCAGCGAGTAGATCGGAGCTAATGATATCCCAGCACGACTGATAAAATCGACTGCAAAACCCATCTGGCCCAGGAGCACTATCGGGATCAATAGAGAAAACCACCCGTCGAACCTAATCCATATCCGGCTCGCGACACAAATCCGCATCATCCTCTGCGGTCACCAGCGACGGGATAAACTCAAAATTTACATCCTCAAATTGACCATCCACACCTGTCAACAACCCCTGAAAAAACTGAACAGCAGAATCAGCAACGATAGAAGGCTCCGAAATCCATGCAGAAGAGGCATCCTGAATCCGATGAACATGAAATAACTGACGCTTCTTCCGAATCATCGCATGGAAGATGCGTGTGTTGGCGTCCCCCTCACACACATTTCGGAGGGTGACCATGAAGAGCCGAAATATGGGAGTCCAAAACTAATATTTTAGTCCAAAACTACAAAGGTGCAAGCGAGTGTCATGTCAAAACAATATCAAGCATATGGGATTGCACGCATAAAGATACACTTTAGCAAATCAAAATCACAGCCCATAGAAAAGAAACAACTTTAGCATCCAATTCAACTCTATATTCATTCAAGCAAGCAGAAATGAGAAACAAACAAAAGGCATAAAAGAGTTCCCATTTTTTATGACAAAGCTTCACTTTTTGAAACCCATAAACCAGTAAAGAGTCCCTTACCAACTCACTGAAGAAGAAAGATTCAGAGTAGAAAAACCCTAGATTCTTTATAGAGAAACTTTGGCTCTATAATTATTTATAGAGCATGTTTGTCCTCTTGAGCCAAACTTTGGCCTTTCACTAGCAAGGCCATGTGAAAAACGTAACTCGCGGCAGGCTATTGTACGCTCTGTTACGGATTTTCAGCAGCGCCAGCTTCTTTTTACTTAACTTGGGTGCCCGATCTATAAGGGATGGCTCAAGATCTCGCTCTTTGATGATATGGTTCGGAAGGTCAGGGAGAGGATTTCCGGTTGGGCTAACCGGCTGCTGTCTTTTGGCGGGAAGCTGGTGCTTATTCGTCATGTGCTGTCTTCTATGCCCCTGCATTTATTTCACGTCCTTCGCCCTCCAGCGACGGTAGTGCATTGTTTGGAGCTATTGTTTACTCGATTTCTATGGGGCATCTCGGATGGGAGGCGCAGGATTCACTGGTGTAGGTGGCCGGAGGTTTGTTATCCAGTTGAGGAGGGTGGCCTTGGTGTCCGATCTTTTGAGGATATGGCTACGGCTTTCGAGCTGAAGCTTTGGTGGCGTTTTCGGGAGCAGACTTCTCTATGGGCTGCCTTTATGCAGTCTAAGTATTGTAGTGCTACACATCCGAACCTTATTCAGTTTCGTTATCCCGCTTCTCCTCTATGGCAGCGCCTTTGTCAGGTTCGGTGTGTTGCTGGGCCTCATATGCGTTGGTTAGTTGGTCGTGGGGCTTGTAGTTTCTGGTACGATTGCTGGATTGGGTCTTGCCCGTTGGTCTTATACAACCCTACAGCTGCTTCTTCGGTGCCGGTCTCATTTTACTAGCAGGGTACAGTGTGGGATAGGGGTAAGCTGGAGGATGTCTTACCTACCTCGGTTGTGGCGCAGATATTATCGGTCCCTAACTCGAGTGGGGAGCCGGATTTACTCCGTTGGGCGCTCGCTGCTGAAGGTATGTTTCATCTGCGGACAGCGTGGGAGCTCATGCGTAGCTCGAGGCCCAAGGATGAGGTGTTTACAGTTATATGGCAGCGGCATATCCCCTTACGGGTTTCCTATTTTCTTTGGCGATTGCTGCATGGGAATTTAGCTACGGTGTATTTGTGGTAGGGCCGTCGAGACTGCTCGGCATTTATTTCTAGGCTGCGCTCGGGTTCGCCAGGTTTGGGGTCATTTTCAGAGGATGCTGGGTATTCATGATGTTCGTTTTCTGTCCCCTCGCGCCCTATTGTTACACTGGCGGCGGTCTGCTACCTCTCGGTCTCATGTGCAGGTCCTTCTACCTTGCTTCACTCTATGGCAAGTCTGGAAGGCCCGTAATGCTTATCGGTTTGATGCGCGATCCTTTTCTGTTGATGCAGTTGTCCATCAGGTGGTATCGGATCTTCGGCTTGCTAGCTCTGCTTTTGGGTTTATGCCCTCTCAGGTACGGGGTGTTGTGGGTTCTCAGCTTACAGAGGGTTTGCGAGTCTCAGCTTCCCCGAGGAGGCCAATTCGATTAGTCGCATGGATGAGGCCGCCTCCTGGGGTTGCGAAGCTGACGGTGGATGGGTGTTCTCGGGGCAACCCTGGATTGGCAGCATCGGGGGGTCTCCTACGTGACCACCGCGGAGGGGTTTTAGCAGCTTTTGGGTCTTTTTTAGGCCGTCAGCCGATTCTCTACGCCGAGCTCAGCGCAGTATGTGAGGGGTTGGAGGTTGCTGCTCAGATGGGTATTACGATGCTTAAGGTGGAGTCGGACTCAGCTACTGTGGTTTCGTGGATTCATTCAGGAGGACCGGTTCGTTGGGATTATGCTTATATGCTACGTCGGGTGCGTTCGTTTGTTTCATCTTCATCCACTCGGGTTCGGCACGTACTTCGTGAGGTCACTTCTGCAGCCGATTTTTTGGCCAACTGGGCGTGCTCTCATCGTGTTAGTCGGCGCTTCCTCTCTTCCCAGGCTTTCCCTGCAGGCTTATCAGGCATCCTACACATGGATGCACAGAGCGTTCCTCATATTCGCCGCTAGTTTGGATGGTTTTATTTGTATTTTTTATGTTTTCGCTCATTTTATGCTTTGACATTTTCTCTCGGAGGTTCGATTTATGCCCCCCTCCGTATGTATTCTTTTCGATTTCTGATTTATAATACAGGTAGGGGTCCCGCCTAACCCCCCACCATAACATGGTGGCTTAAAAAAAAAAACCCTAAACCCTAAACCCTAAACCCCAAACCCCAAACCCCAAACCCCAAACCCTAAAACCCCAAACCCCAAACCCCAAACCCCAAACCCTAAACCCTAAAAGAAAAAATTAAACCCAAAAAATTTTCTCTCTCTTCGGGCAAAAACGCTCTCAACAGCCGCCACTCTTTTTTCACTGTTTTGCCGCCGGAATGGCCTCACCGGACCACCACCACCACCGGACCACCCCACCACCTCCGGCAACCCCCCCAGCCTCGGCAACCCCTCCCACAGCCTCCCTATGCTTCGAGTGATGTCCCCAATGCACGGGAAACCTCCAAACGGAGCTCCACCGCTTTTCCGGCCACCATGGCCGGCGCTGGTGCAGCTGTGGCACCACCGGCCTCCTCTGAACATGATGGCACCACCCACTTGGCCGAACAGCAGCCCCACGCACGGACGCAAAAAACTACCCGCATGCACGTACGTCACGCGGGTCAACTCCCGACCGCCACCATCGCATGCATGGATGTCGGATCTGCCCCCCACCGACCTCTCCAGCCCCTGACGACACCCACTGATGAGGATCTCGGTCCAAACCAGCCACCCCACCGAGCTCTCTCCATGCACGTGAAACTGCGTGTTTTTCTCCCTCACCGGCCGCCGCTGATTTGGCCGTCAGTTATGACTCCAGCCGACCTGGACCACACCCCTTGCCTCCATCTTCAGCTGCCATCGACTCCCAGCAGCCCCAGCCGAGAAGGTCCTCACATGCAGAAACGGGTTTAGAAAAAAACCCTAGCTCCTATCACGTGCCATGCACGTTACCTGCTGCAGCCCCACGTGCCTTACACGGCTCTGCTGACCTCCCGCAGTTGCCGTCGGTTGACCCTCAGCCACCAACCGCCGCCTCACAGCCGCACCGGCCAGTGGTCGTGACTAATCCCTCTATGGTTCATATGTTGTTAACTGTTGCTTGTGGTGGTTCTCGATGGCCAGCCTCTGTTCCAACCGCTAGCCAACAAGCTTCGGGCAACCCACCTCATCCCCATGCACCCAAGACAGCCCACGACCCCGCAACCAAGCCAGCCCATGCAACCCAGGCTCCCGTGACATCCCATGCAGCCCATGAAACCGTGACAGCCCATGCAACCCATGCAAGCCATGTGGTCTCGGAACATCAGCCCACTTCCTCTCCCGTGGATACTCATCCCAAACGGGCCCCGAATCCCCATGATGGCGCTGTCCTACCGGGCCCATCTCAGCTACACCGACCAGCCGCACAACCCCCACCACTCGTCACACAATGGTTAACCCCAAGCCAACTTATGCTACGGTGCTCAACCCGGCATCCATTCTCAACCCATCCGCTCCTCCTCGGCCCCAAAAATCCTTCCTTGATGCCGTTTCGGGCCCTGCTGTATCCCCCATTTCGGTTAAGCCGACTAATCTTTATCGTGGCGAGCCCGCCATCCACTTCTCTGCAGCGAAAATTCAAGCAATGGCTGAACCGTTCAAATTGGCTTTGTCGGTAAGTTCTCTTTTGGCCGCCCGTCAATGGATATCATCCGCAAATTTTTTGTTTCCTTGGGGTTGAAAGGTAGTTGTCAGGTTTCATTATTGGATAATCGGCATGTTTTAATTAAAATGTCTACGGAGGAGGATTATTCGCGTATTTGGGTCCGACAGACTTGGTATGTTAGTGGGCGGGGTATGCGTATATTTAAGTGGAGCACTGATTTTCGTTGTTCGGTTGAATCTCCCATTGTGCCTGTTTGGGTCTCATTACCGTATCTGCCAGTGCACTATATTCATTGCAAGCCTGCTTTGTTTTCTATTGCTGCTGCTATTGGTACACCTCTTCGTGTTGATCATGCCACGGCCTCGGTTAATAGGCCGTCGGTAGCCCGCGTGCTGGTAGAGTATGATGTTTCGAAACCACTGCTGCCTCGTATATGGATTGGGGAGGAGGACTCTGGTTTTTGGCAGGATGTTGTTTTTGAGCGAGTCCCTACATACAGCGCCTCGTGTAGGCATCTGGGTCACACTGCAGATTCATGTTATATTGCTAATCCCGGGCTTCGCAAGCCCGTGCAGCCTCTTAGTGAGGCCAAGAGTACTAAGCCCCGAGACATGGGCAAATCTCCAGCCGCGGATCCTGCTGTTCAGCCTAGGGAAGCTAAGGCTTCCAAGTATGTTGTTGTTGCTGATCACCATCCTCCTATGCCCGTGGACCAGGGCCAGGGTTCGAGCTCTGCGGTCTCCCTTCCTTCTTCGATGCCTTCGGACCCTACTCCTCCTCCAATTCCTGCTACTGCTGCTATGACTTCCCCCATTTCAGCGGAGCCGCTTCGACCTCCTGCTACTTCGGCTCCCCCTGCTTCCGTGCCTACTGCTGCAGCTCCAGTTGATCAGCGGGATTCAGTGGCTACTCAGATTCGGTCTTCACAGTCAGGTGTTCCATCACCACCTTCCGATGCTGTTAGAGCTGACTCGAGTGATTCCGTTAGACGTACGACGCCTATGGATGACTATTTACATGTGGCATTCAACACCCACTGCACGGATATTCCCGAGTTTGAGGATGATGGGGTGTACGATGCCACCGGGCTGAGGACCTCCCATATGGGTTTTCACTCCTATGATCCACACATCCCCCAATCAGATGAGGAGTTCAGTTCTGGTGAAAATTTCATCGGTAATGAGTATTTTGCTTCCGAGCCTGAGGGTACAGGGGGACGTGATTTTGATTCAGACTTTAGTGTAGCTGGGCCGCAGTCCTCTAGTTCCAGAAAAGGTTTCAAAATTGCCACTGGCCGCAAGTATCGTAAGAAGTATTCTGGGCGTTTACATTAATTTTTTCAAGTTTTTCCGCCTATGTTTACTTTTCATTTGCTGGTCATTATGTATTTTCTTTGCTAGGAGGTTTGGTCTATGTCCCCCTCCATATGTAGTTTTATTTTTTAGTTTAATAATAATAGGTTAGGGGGTCCCGCCTAACCCCCCCACCCTTGGGTGGTTTATCTTTAAAAAAAAAAAAAAACCCTAAACCCTAAAACCTTATACCCTAAACCCCTCTCAGCTACCGGGTACTGTGGGTTCTCAGATTACGGAGGGTTTGCGAGTCTCAGCTCTGCCCAGGAGGCCGATTCGATTAGTTGCATGGATGAGGCCGCCTCCTGGGGTTGCGAAGCTGACGGTGGATGGGTGTTCTCGGGGCAACCCTGATTGGCAGCATCGGGGGGTCTCCTACGGGACCACCGCGGAGTGGTTTTAGCAGCTTTTGGGTCTTTTTTGGGTCGTCAGCCGATTCTCTACGCCGAGCTCAGGGTAATGTGTGAGGGGTTGGAGTTTGCTGCCCAGATGGGTATTACGATGCTTGAGGTGGAGTCGGACTCAGCTACTGTTGTTTCTTGGATTCATTCCGGAGGACCGGTTCGTTGGGATTATGCATATTTGCTACGTCGGGTGCGCCCATTCGTTGCATCGTCATCCACTCGGGTTCGGCACGTACTTCGTGAGGCCACTTCTGCAGCTGATTTTTTGGCCAACTGGGCGTGTTCTCATCGTGTTAGTCGGCGCTTCCTCTATTCTCAGGCTCTCCCTACAGGCTTATCGGGCATTCTGCACATGGATGCACAGGGCGTTCCTCATATTCGCCGCTAGCTTGGATGATTTTATTTGCATATTTTATGCTTTCGCACATTTTACGTTTTGACATTTTCTCTTGGAGGTTCGGTTTATGTCCCCCTCCATATGTATTCTTTTCGATTTCTGATTTATATTACAGGTAGGGGTCCCGCCTAAACCCCCACCACAATGGTGGCTTAACCAAAAAAAAAAATAACCCTAAACCCTAAACCCTAAAACCCTAAACAAGAATCTTGTTATATTGGCAATCCCGGGCTTCGGAAGCCTGCTCAGCCAGCTGGCGAGGCCAAGGGTACTGACAAGGGCAACCCCCCGGCTGCGGATCCTGCTGTTCAGTCTAGGGAAGCTCAGGCTTCCAAGTATGTGGTTGTTGCCGATCACCGACCTCCTATGCCCGTGGATCACCGACCTCCTATGCCCGTGGATCAGGGTCAAGTTGAGACATCTCCTGCTGTTTTGGCCGCTCCTGCTCCCATGCCTGCTGCTGCTGTTCCGGTTGAGTCCGATCGGTAGGATTCTATTGCTGAGCAGATTCGATCTTCAGAGTCGGGTGCTCCAGATAGCCATCCACCACCACCTCCTGATGCTGTTAGAGCTGATTCGAGTGATTCCGTTCGCTGTACGACTCCTATGGATGACTATTTACATGTGGCATTTAACACCCACTGCACGGATATTCCCGAGTTTGAGGATGATGGGGTGTATGATGCCACCGGTCTGAGGACCTTCCCACATATGGGTTTTCACTCCTATGATCCAGACATCCCCCAATCAGATGAGAAGTTCAGTTCAGGTGAAAACTTTGTCGGTAATGAGTACTTTGCTTCTGAGCCTGAGGGTACAGCGGGTCGTGATTTTGATTCAGACTTCATTGTGGCTGGGCCGCAGTCCTCTAGTTCCAGAAAAGGTTTCAAGATAGCTACTGGCCGCAAGTATCGCAAGAAGTATTATGGGCGTCTACGTTAATTTTTCTGCTTATGTTTACTTATTTTTCATTTGCTGGTAGTTTTATATTTTCATTGCTTTGAGGTTTGGTCTATGTCCCCCTCCATATGTAGTTTTATCTTTTAGTTTAATAATAACAGGTAGGGGGTCCCGCCAAACCCCCCCACCCATGGGTGGTTTTTTTTTTTTTAAAAAAAAAAGCCACATATGCCTCGGTTTTGAACCCGGCATCTATCCTTAATCCTGCTGCCTCCTTACGGCCCCACAAATCCTTCCTTGATGCAGTCACAGGCCCAGATACACCCATGGTCCCAGTCTAGCCAGCACAGCTCCACCGAGGGGAGCCAGCCGTTCATTTTTCAGCGGCGGAGCTCCAAATCATGGCTGAACCGTTCAAACTGGCGTTGGTTGGTAAGTTTTCTTTTGGTCGGCCTTCTATGGATATTATTCGGAAATTCTTTACTTCGTTGGGGTTGAAAGACAGTTGTCAGGTGTCGTTGTTGGATAACCATCATGTATTGATTAAATTGAGTATAGAGGAAGACTATTCCCGTATTTGGGTGCGGCAGACTTGGTATGTGAGTGGCCAGGGTATGCGTATTTTTAAGTGGAGTATTGATTTTCGTTGCTCTGTGGAGTCACCTATTGTCCCTGTATGGGTAGCCCTTCCATATTTTCTCGTCCATTATATTCACTGCAAACCAGCCTTATTCTCTATTGCTGCTGCCATCGGTACGCCATTGCGTGTCGACCATGCTACGGCCTCCGTTAATCGGCCGTCGGTGGCTCGGGTACTTGTGGAGTATGATGTTTCGAAGCCGTTGTTACCCCGCATATGGATTGGAGAGGAGAATTCTGGGTTTTGGCAGGATGTGGTATTTGAGCGGGTCCCCGCTTACTGTTCCTCGTGTAAGCATCTTGGTCACTCTGCGGAGGCTTGTTATGTAGCGAACCCCGGGCTTCGCAAGCCCACTCCAGCTATCGGTGAGGCCACAGGTACTGCTGCCCGTGATAAAGGCAAGACTCCAGTTGCGGCACCTGCTGTCCAGACTCGGGAGGATCGGGCTCCCCAATATGTTGTTGTTGCTGATCATCGGCCTCCAGAGCCCCCGTTACGGCCCGTTGTGGATCAAGGACAGAGTTCTAGATCTGTCTTGGTTCCTCCTGTTTCGACGATTATTGACGCAGTTCGGGTTGCTTCTGAGTTGAGAGTGACTGTGGGTGAGCAGACTCGGCCTTCTGGGTTGGATGCCCCGGTTAGTTATCCGTTGCCTTCTGCTGTGGGTGCTAGTGCGAGTGAGCCCGTTAGCCGCCAGATACGAATGGATGACCCATTACATGTGGCCTTTAACTCCCACAGTACCGACATCCCTGGATTTGATGATGAGGAGGGTGATGGTCGATTGGGCTTGTCTCGTTCTGACGGGGATATTGTTTCTGATGAGTCGGGCTCGGGTGATGATGATCGATTTTTTACGGATACTGAGGACGTGCATACTCCGGTGGCCCCAGATGCCGTGATTGACAGTTTTGATGGTGAGCGGGTTGCCACGTCATCTTAGGATTTCTCTTTTGTGACGGGTCGTAAGTACCGCAAGACTCGGAGACGGATGCGGTCTCGCCCGTCCACACCCCATGATTAGTTCGCTTATTTGGAATATTCGGGGGATTGGAAAAGCCCCCACGGTCCACAGAATGTGGAAGTTGATTCGATTGCATCGGCTGTCTTTGGTTTGTGTGTTGGAGCCGTTTATTTCGGTTGATCGGTTAGAGGCTACTCGGGTTCGACTTGGGATGGATCATGCTATCTCTTCCCAGTCTGGGAAGATTTGGGTCTTTTGGTCAGCCCCTTTTTCGGTGGAGCTCTTGCATGATATGGGCCAGGTTATTCACTGTCGGGTTAGTCACTCTTTCTTTCCTGATCCCGTTCTTGTTTCGTATGTGTATGCTACTTGTTCTAAGCATGTGGGGGAGGAATTGTGGGATGCTCTAATTTCTTATGCTGATAGCCATGATCAGCCTTAGATTGTGGGGGGTTATTTTAACGTTGTGCAGTCGGTTTCGGAGATTTCTAGGGGGCATGCTCAGTCCCAGGCGGCTATTGATGTGTTTAGTTTGGCTTTATTGGACTGTCGTTTGGAGGATGCCGGGTTCATAGGTAGTCCCTTTACGTGGACTAATGGGCGCACTTGGCGGCGGCTTGATAGGGTGGTCTGTAATGCCCGGTGGTCTGATATTTTATCTACGTTTCGGGTGACGCACCTGAACCGTACCGCTTCTGATCACTCTCCGTTGTTGTTATCATGTGATCAAGATGGGGCTCGTGGGCCCTCACGGTTCAAGTTCTTGCCTGCTTGGCTTCGGCATCCGGGGTTCGTCGATGTGGTGAGGTAATCTTAGGTTGTTCCGGTGTGTGGGGGTGGTATGAGAGCCTTTCAGCAGAAGCTTGTTCGGTTGAAGGCCCGATTGAGAGGATGGAATAAGGAGGTGTTTGGTAATGTATTCTCTCGGGTCAGGGAGGCTGAGGAGGAGGTAGCTCGTCTGGAGCGGCAGTATGATCTTTCTGGTTCCACTGCGGATAGAGTTATGGTTTTTTGAGGCTAGAGCCCAGTTGCAGCATGCTTTGTCGTGCGAAGAGAGCTTTCTGCGTCAGCAGTCCAGTGTCCGCTGGGTGAGGGGGACGCCAACACACGCTTCTTCCATGCGATGATTCGGAAGAAGCGTCAGTTATTTCATGTTCATCGGATTCAGGATGCCTCTTCTACATGGATTTTGAAGCCTTCTGTAGCTGCTGATTCTGCTGTTCAGTATTTTCAGGGGTTGTTGACGGGTGTAGATGGTCAGTTTCAGGATGCGGATTTTGATTTTATCCTGTCGTTGGTGACCGCATAGAATGATGTGGATTTGTGTCGCGAGCCGGATATGGATGAGGTTCGACGGGTGGTTTTCTCTATTGATCTAGATAGTGCTCCTGGGCCTGATGGGTTTTGCAGTCGATTTTATCAGTCGTGCTGGGATATCATTTGCTCCGATCTACTCGCTGCTGTTCTTGACTACTTTCGCGGATCGGCCATGCCCAGGGGATTTCAGAGTACTTTGCTGGTGCTTCTTCCTAAGAAGCCGTCCCCGGCTACTTGGGCTGATTTTCGTCCTATCAGTCTGTGCAATGTGAGCAACAAGGTCCTCACCAAGTTGCTCGTGTTGCGTTTGGCGCCCCAGCTGCCTCGTATTATCTCGCCTTCTCAGAGTGGTTGTCCCTGGCCGGGTGATTCATGCTAATGTGCTATTGGTTCAGAAGTTGGTTCACGATCTTGACCGTCGCTCTCGGGGGGCAATGTGGTGCTTCAGCTTGATATGGCCAAGGCTTATGATCGGATGTCTTGGCCATTTATTCTTCGGATGTTGCGGTGCTTTGGTTTTTCTGAGCGGTGGGTTTCTCTTATACGTCGGGCCGTGTATGGTCCTTGGTTTTCGGTGTTGGTGAACGGGGTCAGCCACTGGTATTTTCAGTCCACGGGGGATCTTCGGCAGGGCGATCCGTTGTCACCGAGTTTGTTTATTATTGCTGCAGAGTTTCTTTCGCGAGGTTTGGATTATTTATATTCTTAGTATCCTTCTGTCCAGTACTGCTCCTCTGCTCCTATGTCTATCTCCCATTTGAGTTTTGCTGATGATATTGTGATCTTTGCAAATGGGAGTCGGTCGAGCCATCAGAGGCTCATAGGTTTTCTTCATCATTATGAGGCGATCTCGGGCCAATTGATCAGCCAGGCCAAGAGCAGGTTTTACATTGGGGGTTCGGCATCGGCACCGCGGCAGGCTATTGTTCGCTCTGTTACGGGATTTCAGCAGCGCCAACTTCCGTTTACTTACCTTGGGTGCCCGATCTATAAAGGGTGGCTCAAGATCTCGCTCTTTGATGATATGGTTCGGAAGGTCAGGGAGAGGATTTCCGGTTGGGCTAACCGGCTGCTGTCTTTTGGCAGGAAGCTGGTGCTTATTCGTCATGTGCTGTCTTCTATGCCGTTGCATTTATTTCACGTCCTTCGCCCCCCAGCGACGGTAGCGCAACGTTTGGAGAGATTGTTTACCCGGTTTTTTTGGGGCACCTCGGATGGGAGGCGCAGGATTCACTAGTGTCGGTGGCCGGAGGTTTGTTATCCAGTTGAGGAGGGTGGTCTTGGTGTACGATCTTTTGAGGATATGGCTACGGCTTTCGAGCTGAAGCTTTGGTGGCGTTTTCGGGAGCAGACCCGGGCCCACCTTGTCTCTACGTTGGCTGCCGTTTCACGCGATTCCTCCTCCACGGTTCCTCCCATTCCGGTCGTCGGGGAAGGCTCCAGCCGCCACGAACTCACCACCACCGATGCTGGTGCTCTGCCGAAGCCCCCATTGGCAGACCATGCACCACCACAGCTACGGGAGTCCCCTACCCGTCACCACGTACGTGATCCACAACCCCCAGCCGCCACATCACCAGCCGTCGATGAAGCTCCTTGCCGACCTGCACCACCCCTCCAGTCCCCCACCGATGCCCACATGCCCTCAACACAAACTCAGCCGCCATCAGATTCGAGGTTTGGCTCGTGTGGGGAAAAAAACCCTAATCCCCCACACGTGACTTGCATGGCGCATGCAGCTGCCCCCCACGTGCCATGCAGCTTCCCCTCACTGCCGGGGGGTGAACCCACGCAGTAAACCGTCACCATGCAGCCGCGCCGCCAGGTAGCCGTGGCTGACTCCCCCACTATCCAACTTTTTTTAGCCGCCGTCAGTGGTGGCTCACGGTTGCCACCACCGGCTGCATGGTGGTCGGATCTGCCCCCCACCGACCTCACCCCACCCCCCCCGACCCCCACTGATGAAACTCCACGTGCAAAGCAGCCGCCACCCACGTCCAGCCATCTCCATGCAACAGGTCCTCCAAAAAACCCTAGTTCGGATAATGTGAGTGTTCTAGCGAACCCCACCCCCTTTTGTGATGTTGATCTCACACGTGAGGCCCCAATTATGTTGTCTGATATCTCCCCGAAGCAAGATGCTACTTTACAGCCGCGAAACCATGCTCGAGAGACCGAGATTCATGCCCTTTTGGCCGCCGTGTGCGGTGGCTTTTTGCCGTCGGTCACTGCCCCCCACTCCAGCCAGCCACAACCAGCTGTTCATACTTCCAGTTTGCAGCCGCCACAAGAGCCCAGGCAACCTAACCTAGCACACACGACTTCAACAAAGCATGGCACTCGTGCACCCGCGGGTGTCTCACAGCCCAAGCTAGCTCAATCCCATGAGGCTCCAGCCCAGCGGTCTGGCCCGATCCCAGCATGCCCATCTCACCCGGCCCGGCCAGCACCTAGCAATCCTGCTTCCCGTACCACTACCACAGCTCCCAAGGCCATAAATGCCTCGGTTTTGAACCCAGCATCTATCCTTGATCCTAAAGCCTCCACACGCCCTCAAAAATCTTTCCTTGATGCAGTCACGGGCTCGGATTCACCTATGGTTCCAGTCAAGCCAGTTGGGCTTCACCGTGGGGAGCCAACAGTTCATTTTTCAGCAGCGGAACTTAAAGCCATGGCTGAACCGTTCAAACTAGCGTTGGTGGGTAAGTTTTCTTTTGGTCGCCCTTCCATGGATATTATTCGTAAATTCTTTGTCTCGTTGGGGTTGAAGGGTAACTGTCAAGTGTCGTTGTTGGATAACCGTCATGTGTTGATTAAGTTGAGTATGGAGGAAGATTATTCTCGTATATGGGTGAGACAGACATGGTATGTGAGCGGTCGTGGTATACGCATTTTTAAGTGGAGTATTAATTTTCATTGCTCCGTGGAGTCCCCTATTGTCCCTGTATAGGTAGCCCTTCCGTACTTGCCGGTTCATTACATTCACTGTAAGCCTGCTCTATTTTCCATTGCTGCTGCTATTGGTACGCCGTTGCGTGTTGATCATGCCACGGCCTCCGTTAATCGGCCGTCGGTGGCCCGAGTGCTTGTGGAGTATGATGTGTCGAAGCCGTTGTTGCCCCGTATATGGATTGGAGAGGAGGATTCTGGGTTTTGGCAGGATGTGGTATTCGAGCGGGTTCCTGCATACTGTTCCTCGTGTAGGCATCTTGGTCACTCTGCGAATTCATGCTACATTGCTAATGGCGGCTGTGGAGGCTGAGTTGGGGCCATAGCACCATCGGTGGAGGTCAGGGGGGCCACGGGGGGCCGGTCAGAGCCCATTCCGACGGCCAGATCAGCGGCGGCCGGTGAGGGAGAAAAACACGCATGTTCACGTGCATGGAGAGAGTTCGGTGAGGGTGGCACCTGGTTTGGACCGAGATCTTCATCAGTGGGTGTCGTCGGGGGCTGGAGAGGCCGGTGGGGAGGAGATCCGACGTCCATGCATGCCGTGGTGGCGGTCGGGAGTTGACCCGCGTGACGCACGTGCATGCGGGTCGTTTTTGCGTACGGGTGTGGAGCTGTTGTTCGGCCAAGGGGATGGTGCCATCGTGTTCAGACAAGGCCGGCGGTGCCACAGCTGCACCGGCGCCGGTCATGGTGGCCGGAAAAGCGGCGGAGCTCCGTTTGGAGTTCTCCCGTGCATGGGGGACATCGCGTGAAGCATGGGGGGGCTGTAGGTGGGGCTGCCGAGGCTGGTGGGGGTTGGTGGAGGTGTGGGGGTGATCCGGTGGTGGTTGGGGACCACCACCAGCGGCCGGTGGAGTCATGCCGGCGGCAAAACAATGAAAAAAGGGTGGCGGCTGTTGAGAGAGTTTTGCCCGAGGAGAGAGAAAAATTTTTGGTTTTTTTTTGGTTTTAATTGGTTTGGTTTAGGGTTTAGGGTTTTTTTTTTTTTTTTAAACAATGAAAGCATGATTTTATTAATAGGAGAAGCTAATTCCTAATTCTACATTCTCAATCAACGTTAAAAATCGAATCAATCTGGTTGAACAATCACACCACAGACAATAACTTTTATGTCGAAAAAGAAAAACACTACCCAAGGCAGACTACCACCTTCAGTCACAGGCAATATGAACTGAATTCTTCTTAACGGACACAACAGGCCAAATAGCCACCAAGCAAAGCACCCTCTTCTAGTCTGCTCTCGACTGACCAGCACGAGAAGAAAGAATGATTCCAACAATAAGTCCATAAAGTGCCAGCGCTTCAGCAAAGATCAGAATGAGGATCATCCCAACGAAAAGCTTCGGCTGTTGAGCATTGGCTCTAACACCAGCATCACCAACGATCCCAATTGCCATACCAGCGGAGAGACCAGAAAGGCCCCAAGCGAGGCCCGAAGAGAGATGCGCATAGCCATCGAAAAGGTAATAAGATTTGGCCTTAGGGTTAATGCCGGTACTAATAATAACAGCAATAATCAAACCATAAATACCCAAAACTCCCGCCATAACAACGGGCACGATCGATTTCATCACAAGCTCTGGCCTCATCACTCCCATCGACGCCACACCAACCCCACTCTTCGCCGTTCCGTACGCAGCTCCCATACAGGAAAAGACGAGTGCGGCAGCGGCGCCGAGAAAGCCAAAGAAAGGAGCGGTTTCATCGCCACTGAATGTTGAAGACATCTTGGGAGATGGGGACTCGATCTGAGACTGTGCGCGCGCTTTATTTTCGTTATTTGTTTTGTGCTCTCTCTCGCACTCTCGCACAAGAGAAGAATAATGACTCCTAAAATTAACCGGTTTAGGGTTTAGGGTTTAAGGTTTAGGGTTTAGGGTTTAGGGTTTTAGGGTTTAGGGTTTAGGGTTTTAGGGTTTAGGGTTTAGGGTTTTAGGGTTTTAGGGTTTAGGGTTTTGGGTTTAGGGTTTTGGGTTTTTTTTTTTTTTTTTTTTGCAGGAATCCAAAATCTATTAGATTAGACTTAATTGAGCCACTTGGCATTTATGAGAGCATGGGTTCAAGTCCCCATATTAGAAAATGGGGACTTAATCCCTAATCCGAATAGATTGTCTAATTGTAAATATCAATAATAGTATGATGTAATGTCCGAATTAGTCTGACTTTAATAACTGGATTGTAATATCAGTGTATGTATGTATGTGTGTGTATAAGAATACTCCTTACCCTATAATCCTCTGCTTTGCAATCCACTCCCTCGGGGGGATAGACGTAAAGTTTCTTCCAGTCCTCATCCTCTCGCCAGAGCCTCAAGTGCTTGTACCATTGTGCCACGGCAAGTAAGAAAAGGATTAGGGTCATGAAACATTCGAAGGCCAGGAAACAAATTGCAGTGAATACCCTCTCCCCAGTGCTAAGGCTGCTATTGGGCTCCGTAAAGATGATGTATACAACAACTACGCCGATTCCTACCGCTGGATTGAATGTACTAAAGATGAAATTCTTAACCATTTCGGTCCAGTCCAGCGAAAGCTTCATGGAGAGGAGTGTCTGATGATGGGTTGAATCCATCACTGATCAAATGAAATTAGCTGCAAATTGAAGCAACACTAACGTGTAGCGGAATGGTTTAGGGTTTAGGGTTTTAGGGTTTAGGGTTTAGGGTTTAGGGTTTCTCGTGTAGGGTTTAGGGTTTAGGGTTTTAGGGTTTAGGGTTTAGGGTTTTTTTTTTTTTTTTTTTTTTTTTAAAAAAAGAAACCACCCATGGGTGGGGGGGTTTGGCGGGACCCCCTACCTGTTATTATTAAACTAAAAAATAAAAACTACATATGGAGGGGGACATAGACCAAACCTCCAAGTAAAGAAAATACATAACTACCAGCAAATGAAAAATAAGTAAACATAATCAGAAAAAGCTCGAGAAATTAACGTAGACGCCCATAATACTTCTTGCGATACTTGCGGCCAGTAGCTATCTTGAAACCTTTTCTGGAACTAGATGACTGCGGCCCACTAACGCTGAAATCAGAATCAAAATCACGTCCCGCTGTACCCTCAGGCTCAGAAGCAAAATACTCATTACCGACGAAATTTTCCCCGGAACTGAACTCCTCATCTGATTGGGGGATGTGTAGATCATGAAAACCCATATGGGAGTTCCGCAAACCGGTGGCATCATACACCCCATCATCCTCAAACTCCGGAATATCCATGCAGTGGGTGTTAAATCCTACATGTAAATAGTCAGTCATAGGTGTCATACGTCGATCCCTCGAGCCAGCTCCAACAGCATCGGAAGGTGGTGATGTGTGGCTATCTGGAACACCCGACTCCGAAGACCGAATCTGAGCAGCCACAGAATCCCACCGATCAACCGGAACAACAGCAGCAGTCACAGAAGCAGGGGGAGTCACGGCAGCAGGAGGTCGAGTCGGCTCCACTGAAATAGGGGAAGTCATAGCAGCAGTAGCAGGGACTGGTGGAGGAATAGGGTCAGAAGGCATCGAAGAAGGAATAGAGACAGCAGAGCTCGAACCCTGGCCCTGTTCCACGGGCATAGGAGGACGGTGATCAGCAACAACAACATACTTGGAAGCCTGAGCTTCCCTAGACTGAACAGTAGGATCCGTAGCTGGAGGGTTGCCCTTGTCTCGGGGCTCAGTACTCTTGGCCTCACCAAGGGGCTGCACGGGCTTACGAAGCCCGGGATTAGCAATGTAGCATGAATCCGCAGAGTGACCAATATGCCTACACGAGGAACAGTATGCAGGGACCCGCTCGAACACCACATCCTGCCAAAACCCAGAATCCTCCTCTCCAATCCATATACGGGGCAGCAACGGCTTCGACACATCATACTCTACGAGCACCCGGGCCACCGACGGCCGATTAACGGAGGCCGTGGCATGATCAACACGCAATGGCGTACCAATGGCAGTAGCGATGGAAAATAGAGCAGGTTTACAGTGAATGTAATGCACCGGCAGATACGGAAGGGCTACCCATATAGGGACAATAGGGGACTCCACAGAGCAGCGAAAATCAATACTCCACTTACAAATCCGCATACCACGACCGCTCACATACCATGTCTGCCTCACCCATATACGAGAATAATCTTCCTCCATACTCAGCTTAATCAACACATGACGGTTATCCAACAACGAGGAAGCAGGAGGTCGAGTCGGCTCCGCTGAAATAGGGGAAGTCATAGCAGCAGTAGCAGGGACTGGTGGAGGAATAGGGTCAGAAGGCATCGAAGGAGGAATAGAGACAGCAGAGCTCGAACCCTGGCCCTGGTCCACGGGCATAGGAGGACGGTGATCAATAACAACAACATACTTGGGAGCCCGAGCTTCCCTAGACACAGTAGGATCCGCAGCTGGAGAATTGCCCTTGTCTCGGGGCGCAGTACCCTTGGCCTCGCCAGCTGGCTGAGCAGGCTTCCGAAGCCCGGGATTAGAAACATAACAGGATTCCGCAGTGTGACCCAGATGCCTACACGAGGCGCAGTATGCAGGGACTCGCTCAAAAACAACATCCTGCCAAAAACCTGTATCCTCCTCTCCAATCCATATACGAGGCAGCAATGGCTTCGAAACATCATACTCCACCAGCACGCGGGCTACCGACGGCCTATTAACCGAGGCCGTGGCATGATCAACACGGAGGGGTGTACCAATAGCAGCAGCAATAGAAAACAAAGCAGGCTTGCAATGAATATAGTGCACTGGCAAATACGGTAAGGAGACCCAAACAGGCACAATGGGAGATTCTACCGAACAACGGAAATCAGAGCTCCACTTAAATATACGCATACCCCGACCACTAACATACCAGGTCTGTCGGACCCAAATACGAGAATAATCCTCCTCCATAGACATTTTAATTAAAACATGTCGATTATCCAGTAATGAAACCTGACAACTACCCTTCAACCCCAATGAAACAAAAAATTTTCGAATAATATCCATAGAAGGGCGGCCAAAGGAGAACTTACCGACCAAAGCCAATTTGAACGGTTCTGCCATGACTTGAATTTCCGCTGCCGAGACGTGGATGGCAGGCTCACCACGGTATATAGTAGTCGACTTAACTGAAAAGGAGGATACAGCTGGGCCCGAGACAGCGTCAATGAAGGATTTTTGAGGCCGAGAGGGAGCGGAAGGGTTAAGAATGGATGCCGGATTGAGCACCGTAGCATAAGTTGGCATGGGGTTAACCGTCGTGTGACGAGTGGTGGGGGTTGGTGCGGCCGGTCGGTGGGGCTGAGATGGGCCCGGTAGCACATTAACAGCATGAGGATTCGGGGCCCGTTTGGGATGAGTATCCACGGGAGGGGAGATGGGCTGATGTTCGGAGCCCACATGGCTTGCATGGGCTGTCTCGGTTTCATGGGCTGCACGTGCGGGCACGGGATCATGGGTTGCATGTGCTGGCTTGGTTGCGGGGTCGTGGCTTGCGTGGGCTGCATGGCTGGCTTGGTTTGTGGGAGTGGGCTGCAGCAGGCCACACGCGGCAGCTAAGAGTGCATGAGTAGTGGCTTGGTCATGCACGTGGCCGCCAAAGCTAGGGTTTTTTGAACCCAATGCATGGAGTGGAGCTGGTATTGGCGGCGGCTGTTGGGAGGCAAGGGCACCATCAGAGGGCGGCATGGGCGGCTGGATCGGTTGGTTCTGGACAGTTCCGTCAGCCGGAGGTGCAGTGACGGCGAATGCAACAAGAGGTCGAGTTGCATGGTTCGGTGACGATAGCATAGTTTGAGCCATGAGTGAGTTGTCACGTCGGGTTTGCGGCTGTGGTGGCTGAGGGGAGAGATGGGAACCGTCAGTGGACGTCAAGGGAGGCAGGGGGGACCGGGGAGGGACCATTCCGACGGCCATAGCTGCGGCGGCCAGTGGGGGAAAAAAACTCGTTGCATGCGTGGTCGTTGCATGCAGCACGGGTGACCGCGGGTTTGAGCCTGAAACTGCTTCAGCTGAGGTCGGGTGGGGCTGGTGAGGTCGGTGGGTACCAGATCCGGTGGCCATGCAGCCGGTGGTGGTGGCCGGAGCGTGACGCGCGTCCGTGGGGCTCGTTTCACGCGTTCGGGCTTGTGGCGGTTGTTCGTCAAAACCGGTGGTGCCATCCACTTCAGAGGGGGCCGGCGGTGGCACAGCAGCTCCCACGGTGGTCGTGGTGGCCGGAAAAGTTGTGTGGGTCCGTTTCAAGTTTTCCCGTGCATGGGGGACAAGTCGCGAAGCTTGGGGAGGCTGACGGGATGGCTGCCGAGGCTGGTGGGGGTTGCTGGAGGTGGGGGGAGGGTCCGGTGGTGGCTGGGGACCACCACCGGCTGCCGGTGGAGGCATGTCAGCGGCCAAAATCCAAAAAAGGGGTGGCGGCTAGTTGAGAGGATTTTGCCCGAGGAGAGAGAAATTTTTTTGTGGTTTAGGGTTTAGGGTTTTAGGGTTTAGGGTTTTAGGGTTTAGGATTTTAGGGTTTAGGGTTTAGGGTTTTAGGGTTTAGGGTTTAGGGTTTAGGATTTTAAGGTTTAGGGTTTTTAGGGTTTAGGGTTTAGGGTTTGGGGTTTTTAGGGTTTTAGGGTTTAAGGTTTAGGGTTTAGGGTTTAGGGTTTTAGGGTTTTTAGGGTTTTAGGGTTTAGGGTTTAGGGTTTTTTTTTTTTTTTTTTTATTCATCATCTCGTATTCATTTAATTATCCATCGTTTCAGGGAACATATATGTCATCCAATGATACCGAATAAAATTCAGCTAAAAACTGATATAAGTAGAAGACCCAAATGCCCAAGTAGAAAATTTGAACTAAAAAACACAGCTGCAATGAGAACCTGTAAATTTTATCAAAAACACTCCAATATAGATTCTTCACTTGACAATGCTTCAAGTTATGTATCTCCAATGCTTGTTCTTGAGGTTTCTAAGAGATCGACAGTGCAATTTGTCTAGCTTTATTGTTCTTTAGGTGGGCTGTGAAGCATAAGAATAAAATACAGCGCTGATGTGTTACAGTGCTTTGACCAAGTCTTTCAGTCAAATTAAGCAATTTAAATTGATTTGGGACTTAGTGAATGAAATGTAGCGAAAATGGTTAGCAAATAACATTAGCTTTGATTTCGTGGCGATATGTCAAAGGTAGAATGGTTGATGAAGCAATAGATGCTTTTGAGAAAATAGAGAATTTTGAATTAAAGATTATCAAGAGATATGAGAGAACAAGAGATTATCAAGAGATATGGAGAGAGAAAAAGTGGTTTTGATAAAATGAAAGTAAGAACATTTGATCAAGATATTAAGTATATGATTGGCTTTGGAGTTTATTGGTTGTTTTTAAATATTTAATTAGAGGGCACTTTCGTATTTTTTGGTCATGTGTTGTAAAAGTAATAGCAATATTGAGCATGCAGACTCTAACAGAGAGGTCCTTATTAACTAATCATATAACTTCTGGATTGTGTTGGTTTCTTAAACTTGAGAGGTATGTCAAAATTACTTTGAAAAGTGATAATCTACTTTAATTATGATTTATGACAGGTGAGTTTGTAAAAGCCCAAAGAATTTGGCCAAAATGCAAACCAAACCCAAGCTATATAAAACGGGTTGGGTTGGTGAGTTGCAAAGAAATTGGGATGAGATGGTTTTGTTTGAACCCAAGCCTTTGTTGTTTGGTTTGGGTCCCATAGTAAGCCCATGACTACCATTAGCCAAGCTCATCAAATGCCTTCTGACACTATTTATGAAACTCGCACTAGTCGTATGGCAATGCATCAAACTATGCCTACATGACAAATAGGAAAGAATTGACAATAAGAAGTTTGACTTACATGAACAGTCTGCATTTGCTGTAGGTCTGCCAATGCTTTTTGCCTAGACGATTGGTTTGTCGCCCATCGTTCATAATAGTGAGTATATCTCTCCAGAGAGTTTTTCACCATCTCTCTTCGCTTTTCAGACTCATCATACACTCCCTCTTGTTTTGCTGTCTCATAGCGGTTACATGCATAGAAACCACCTGTCCTCTCACCATGATCTGACCATTGACCAAGGCAGAGCCAGCAAAATTCGAATTTACACGGAGGTGTGCATGTCATATGCATACAGCCTTGGTTTTTCTCAATTGGTCGCTTGCACCTTGGACAAGGCTTGGAATTAGCCAGTATCCAATTCATATTTTCTGACTCAGCACTATTCTTCAGTACCCACTTGGCTACGGTATCACAGTCTACAGGGCGGTGTGCTTCCTCTGTACAATTCCAGCAAAAGCTATATGAACAGCGGTAAGTAACATCATGGTTTCCACTACCAACAACAAAATCCACAGCATAATCACAACCGGGAGCAGGACACCACTTTGTCTTCCTGTTGTCTTCAACATAAGACCGAATGAAATAACGATTATACTTTTCTTTATCTTCATCAGAAGATAATAAATAAATCATATCTTGACCAACAGCAGCACCACAAGAAGGATCAGGACATCGCAACATCAAACACCCAGGACCATCATTAACGGCTGTGCTTATATACCCTGTCCAGCATGAACTACAAAAGGGATGGCCACAAGCAGCAGCAAGCAATCTATCACTTGGATAGTTTTCAAAGCATATACCACAAGTCATTTCTTCACCATCTGGAAATTGAACAGCTGGTTTTTCTAACAAGCCAACAGCCTTGCGAACCCTTTCTTCATCAGCAAACCATTCATCATGTACTTTACTGACACTCCAATTATAAAAGCGGAGAAGGACGCTAGCTGCAACTTTTGAAATAGAAAGCACAGTGGATATCCTCGTTATATCCTCCTCTTGACGCTGACGAATATCCGCTGATGGCGATTATAGCCAAGATCATCAGAATCATCGGAATCGTTGTCGATGAACTCGTAATCGGCCACGTCAGCATCGTCGCTGTCGAATGCATAGGCAGGCCCCGCATCGTCATCGCCGCCGCTGTAGAAATCGTCTTCCTCCGCCGATGCGTTCGCGTCTTGCATATCGAATTCGTCCTCCGATTCCATTATTTTGATTATTCAATTATTAGAAAGAACTCAAAACCCTAGGAATTTGGATAAATCTCGTGATTGAAATGAATGGGAAGCAATAGAAGGGTAAAATGGTAAATTCTGTGAGAGCACAGAGTTTGGCTGAAGCGGAGGAAACGAAATGAAAGTGAAACGAAGACAGGAGCTTTTGCCTTTGAAGAGAAAGAGGTTTTTTTGTTTTGCTTTTTATTTGTTGTTTTGTTCTTATTGGAAGAAACATGAATTGAAGAGGGTTTAGGGTTTAGGGTTTTAGGGTTTAGGGTTTAGGGTTTAGGGTTTTAGGGTTTAGGGTTTAGGGTTTTTAGGGTTTAGGGTTTTTAGGGTTTTAGGGTTTAGGGTTTTAGGGTTTAGGGTTTAGGGTTTAGGGTTTTTTTTTTTTTTTTTTTTTTGGAAAAAAACCACCCATGGGTGGGGGGGTTTGGCGGGACCCCCTACCTGTTATTATTAAATAAACTAAGAAAATAAAACTACATATGGAGGGGGACATAGACCAAACCTCCAAGGAAAGAAAATACATAACTACCAGTAAATGAAAAATAAGTAAACATAATCAGAAAAGGCTTGAGTAATTAACGTAGACGCCCATAATACTTCTTGCGATACTTGCGGCCAGTAGCTATCTTGAAACCTTTTCTGGAACTAGATGACTGCGGCCCAGCAACACTGAAGTCAGAATCAAAATCACGTCCCGCTGTACCCTCACTGTACCCTGCCAATAAATGGAGACCGGCACCGAAGATGCAGCTGCAGGGTTGTATAAAACCAATGGGCAAGAACCCATCCAACAATCGTACCAGAAACTACAAGCCCCACGACCAACTAACCAACGCATATGAGGCCCAGCAACACACCGAACCTGACAAAGGCGCCGCCACAGAGGAGAAGCGGGATAACGAAACTGAATAAGGTTCGGATGTGTAGCACTACAATACTTAGACTGCATAAAAGCAGCCCATAAAGAAGTCTGCTCCCGGAAAACGCCACCAAAGCTTCAGCTCGAAAGCCGTAGCCATATCCTCAAAAGATCGTACACCAAGACCACCCTCCTCAACTGGATAACAAACCTCCGGCCACCGACACCAGTGAATCCTACGCCTCCCATCCGAGGTGCCCCATAGAAACCGGGTAAACAATCTCTCCAAACGCTGCACTACCGTCGCTGGAGGGCGAAGGACGTGAAATAAGTGCAATGGCATAGAAGACAGCACATGACGAATGAGCACCAACTTCCCGCCAAAAGACAGTAACCGGTTAGCCCAACCGGAAATCCTCTCCCTGACCCTCCGAACCATATCATCAAAGAGCGAGATCTTGAGCCATCCCCTATAAATCGGGCACCCAAGATAAGTAAACGGAAACTGGCGCTGCTGAAAGCCCGTAACAGTACTCTGAAACGGACGGCTTCTTAGGAAGAAGCACCAGCAAAGTACTCTGAAATCCCCTAGGCATGGCCGATCCACGGAAGTAGTCGAGAACAGCAGCGAGAAGATCGGAGCAAATAATATCCCAGCACGACTGGTAAAATCGACTGCAAAACCCATCAGGCCCAGGAGCACTATCTAGATCAATAGAGAAAACCACCCGTCGAACCTCGTCCATATCCGGCTCTCGACACAAATCCACATCATCCTCTGCAGTCACCAGCGACGGGATAAACTCAAAATCTGCATCCTCAAACTGACCATCCATACCCGTCAACAACCCCTGAAAAAACTGAACAGCAGAATCAGCAACTACAGAAGGCTCCGAAATCCATGCAGAAGAGGCATCCTGAATCCGATGAACATGAAATAACTGACGCTTCTTCCGAATCATCGCATGGAAGAAGCGTGTGTTGGCGTCCCCCTCACGAACCCAGCGGACGCTGGACTGCTGACGCAGAAAGCTCTCCTCACACGACAAAGCATGCTGCAAACGGGCTCTAGCCTCAGAAACTGTAACTCTGTCCGCAGTGGAACCAGAGAGATCATACTGTCGCTCCAGACGGGCTACCTCCTCCTCAGCCTCCCTAACCCGAGAGAATACATTACCGAAAACCTCCTTATTCCACCCTCTCAATCGGGCCTTCAACCGAACAAGCTTCTGCTGAAAAGCTCTCATGCCACCCCCACACACCGGGACGGCCCAAGACTACCTCACCACATCGACGAACCCCGGATGCCGAAGCCAAGCATGCAAGAACTTGAACCGCGAAGGCCCACGAGCCCCATCTCGATCACATGATAACAACAACGGAGAGTGATCAGAAGCGGTACGGTTCAGGTGCGTCACCCGGAACGTAGAGAAAAAATCAGACCACCGGGCATTAGAGACCACCCTATCAAGCCGCCGCCAAGTACGCCCATTAGTCCACGTAAAGGGACTACCTACGAACCCGGCATCCTCCAAACCACAGTCCAGAAGAGTCAAACTAAAAGCATCAATAGCCGCCTGAGACTGAGCATGCCCCCCAGAAATCTCCGAAACCGACTGCACCACGTTAAAATCACCCCCCACAATCCAAGGCTGATCATGACTATCAGCATAAGAAATAAGAGCATCCCACAAATCCTCCCGCACATGCGTAGAACAACTAGCATACACATACGAAATAAGAACAGTGTCAGGAAAATAAGAATGACTAACCCGACAGTGAATAACCTGGCCCATATCATGCAAGAGCTCCACCGAAAAAGGGGCTGACCAAAAGACCCAAATCTTCCCAGACTGGGAAGAGACTGCACGATCCATCCCAAGCCGAACCCGAGTAGCCTCCAACCGATCAACTGAAACAAACGGTTCCAACACACAAACCAACGACAATCGATGCAACCGAATCAACTTCCGCAATCTGCGGACCGCGGGGGCTTTTCCAATCCCCCGAATATTCCAAATAAGGGAACTAATCATGGGGGGTGGACGGGCGAGACCGCATCCGTCTCCGAGTCTTGCGGTACTTGCGACCCGTCACAAAAGAGAAGTCCTGAGACGACGTGGCAACCCGCTCTCCATCAAAACTGTCAATCACGGCATCCGGGGCCACCGGAGTATGCACGTCCTCAGTATCCGTCAAAAATCGACCATCATCACCCGAGCCCGACTCATCAGAAACGATATCTCCATCGGAGCGAGACAAACCCAATCGACCATCACCCTCCTCATCATCAAATCTAGGGATGTCGGTACTGTTGGAGTTGAAGGCCACATGTAATGGATCATCCATCCGTATCTGACAACTAACGCGCCCGCTCGATCCAGCACCAACAGCATCAACAGGCAATATAGGACTATCAGGAACACCCGAAGTAGCGGCCCCACACACGCTAGTACCCACAACAGCAGAAGGCCGAGTCTGCTCACCCACGGACACTCTCAAATCGGAGGCAACACGAACTGCATCAGTAGGCGTAGGAGCAGGAGGAACCAAAACTGATCTGGAGCTCTGACCCTGATCCACAGGGGGCCGTAAAGTAGGCACTGGAGGCCGATGATCAGCAACAATAACATAATGGGGAGCCCGATCCTCCCGAGTCTGAACCGCAGGTGCTGCGACTGGAGTCTTGCCCTTATCTCGGGCAGCAGCATCCGTGACCTCACCGACAGCCTGAGCGGACTTGCGAAGCCCAGGATTCGCAACATAACAAGAATCCGCAGAATGACCAAGATGCTTACACGAGGAACAGTAAGCAGGGACCCGCTCGAACACCACATCCTGCCAAAAACCAGAATCCTCCTCTCCAATCCATAGACGGGGCAACAACGGCTTCGACACATCATACTCTACAAGCACTCGGGCCACCGACGGCCGATTAACGGAGGCCGTGGCATGATCAACCCGCAACGGCGTGCCAATGGCAGCAGCAATGGAAAATAGAGCAGGTTTACAGTGAATGTAATGCACCGGCAAATACGGAAGGGCTACCCATACAGGGACAATAGGGGACTCCACAGAGCAGCGAAAATCAATACTCCACTTAAAAATTCGCATACCACGACCGCTCACATACCATGTCTGCCTCACCCATATATGAGAATAATCTTCCTCCAAGCTCAACTTAATCAACACATGACGATTATCCAATAAAGACACCTGACAGTTACCCTTCAACCCCAACGAAACAAAGAATTTTCGAATAATATCCATAGAAGGCCGACCAAAAGAAAACTTACCAACCAACGCCAGTTTGAACGGTTCCGCCATGATTTTGAGCTCCGCTGCCGAAAAATGAACGGCTGGCTCCCCCCGGTGGAGCTGTGCTGGCTTGACTGGAACAGCGGCCTCTGTGGCACCCGTAACAGCATCTAGGAAGGACTTGGGGGGCCGCGGAGGGGCATGTGGGTTGAGAATGGCTACTGGATTCAAAACTGAGGCATAAGTGGGTTTCGGAGCTGTATTGGGGTTTCGTGGGCCTTGATTAGATGGCCCAGCTGAGATATCACTGGAGTTTGGTTGCTGGAGTTGGGAAACATGTGGCACACGTGTGGGAACCGGGTTGTGGAGCTTGGAGTTACGTGGCTGTGATGTCGGGTTGGCACGGGTTGGTACGGGGTGAGAACCCAATGCTGCATGTGTTGCATGTGTTGTACGTGTATTAGGATTGAGTTGAGAGGGCTTTGGGATAGGAACAACATCATGGGCCGTGTGTGAAGTGAACTGCAGAATGCCACACGCGGCTGCCAACAACTCATGCGTGGATGGTGCATAGCGGCTAGGGTTTTTTGCGGGTGCTGTTGTATGGCCAAACGAGGGCTGCTGAGGTGTCGGGAACGGGAGATCCGCGGCAGGGGAAGGTAAGGGTGGCTGTGGGAGGTCATCAGTAGCTGGACGGCCGGTTGTGGCAGCGGCGGCGTGGCCCATAGCTTGAGATCTAGGGTTTTGGAGTGTGGATAATGTGGTGGGCAATGGCGGCTGTGGAGGCTGAGTTGGGGCCATAGCACCATCGGTGGAGGTCAGGGGGGCCACGGGGGGCCGGTCAGAGCCCATTCCGACGGCCAGATCAGCGGCGGCCGGTGAGGGAGAAAAACACGCATGTTCACGTGCGTGGAGAGAGTTCGGTGAGGGTGGCACCTGGTTTGGACCGAGATCTTCATCAGTGGGTGTCGTCGGGGGCTGGAGAGGCCGGTGGGGAGGAGATCCGACGTCCATGCATGCCGTGGTGGCGGTCGGGAGTTGACCCGCGTGACGCACGTGCATGCGGGTCGTTTTTTGCGTACGGGTGTGGGGCTGTTGTTCGGCCAAGGGGATGGTGCCATCGTGTTCAGACAAGGCCGGCGGTGCCACAGCTACACCGGCGCCGGTCGTGGCGGCCGGAAAAGCGGCGGAGCTCCGTTTTGAGTTCTCCCGTGCATGGGGGACATCGCGTGAAGTATAGGGGGGCTGTAGGTGGGGCTGCCGAGGCTGGTGGGGGTTGGTGGAGGTGTGGGGGTGATCCGGTGGTGGTTGGGGACCACCACCGGCGGCCGGTGGAGTCATGCCGGCGGCAAAACAATGAAAAAAGGGTGGCGGCTGTTGAGAGAGTTTTGCCCGAGGAGAGAGAAAAATTTTTTTTTGGTTTTGGGTTTTTTTGGGTTTTGGTTTAGGGTTTAGGGTTTAGGGTTTTAGGGTTTAGGGTTTTAGGGTTTAGGGTTTAGGGTTTAGGGTTTAGGGTTTAGGGTTTTAGGGTTTAGGGTTTAGGGTTTTTTTTTTTTTTTTTTAAAGAAAAAACCACCCATGGGTGGGGGGGTTTGCCGGGACCCCCTACCTGTTATTATTAAACTAAAAAAATAAAACTACATATGGAGGGGGAGATAGACCAAACCTCCAAGCAATGAAAATACAAAACTACCAGCAAATGAAAAAATAAGTAAACATAAGCAGACAAAGCTTGAGAAATTAACGTAGACGCCCATAATACTTCTTGCGATACTTGCGGCCAGTAGCTATCTTGAAACCTTTTCTGGAACTAGATGACTGCGGCCCAGCAACACTGAAGTCAGAATCAAAATCACGTCCCGCTGTACCCTCAGGCTCAGAAGCAAAATGCTGATTATCGACGAAGTTATCACCGGAACTGAACTCCTCATCTGATTGAGGAATGTATGGATCATGAGAGTGAAAACCCATATGAGAGTTCCGTAAACCAGTGGCATCATACACCCCATCATCATCAAACTCCGGAATATCCGTGCAGTGGGTGTTAAATCCCACATGTAAATAGTCAGTCATAGGTGTCATACGGCGATCCCTCGAGTCAGCTCCAACAGCAGCGGAAGGTGGTGATGGGTGGCTATCTGGAACACCCGACTCGGAAGGCCGAATCTGAACAGCCACAGAATCCCGCCGATCAACCGGAACAGCAGCAGCAGTCACAGAAGCAGGGGGAGTCACGGCAGCAGGAGGTCGAGTTGGCTCCGCTGAAATAGGGGAAGTCATAGCAGCAGTAGCAGGGACTGGTGGAGGAATAGGGTCAGAAGGCATCGAAGAAGGAATAGAGACAGCAGAGCTCGGACCCTGGCCCTGTTCCACGGCCATAGGAGGACGGTGATCAGCAACAACAACATACTTGGAAGCCTGAGCTTCCCTAGATTGAACAGTAGGATCCGCAGCTGGAGGGTTGCCCTTGTCTCGGGGCTCAGTATTCTTGGCCTCACCAAGGGGCTGCACGGGTTTGCGAAGCCCGGGATTAGCAATGTAGCATGAATCCGCAGAGTGACCAATATGCCTACACGAGGAACAGTATGCAGGGACCCGCTCGAACACCACATCCTGCCAAAACCCAGAATCCTCCTCTCCAATCCATATACGAGGCAGCAACGGCTTCGACACATCATACTCTACGAGCACCCGGGCCACCGACGGCCGATTAACGGAGGCCGTGGCATGATCCACACGCAACGGCGTACCAATGGCAGCAGCAATAGAAAATAGAGCAGGCTTACAGTGTATGTAATGAACCGGTAAGTACGGAAGGGCTACCCATACAGGGACAATAGGGGACTCCACGGAGCAGCGAAAATCAACACTCCACTTAAAAATACGCATACCGCGACCGCTCACATACCATGTCTGCCTCACCCATATACGAGAATAGTCCTCCTCCATACTCAACTTAATCAGCACATGACGGTTATCCAACAACGACACTTGGCAGTTACCCTTCAACCCCAACGACACAAAAAATTTCCGAATGATATCCATGGAAGGGCGTCCAAAAGAAAACTTACCAACCAATGCCAGTTTGAATGGTTCCACCTCAAGTGTCGTAATACCCTTATGAGCAGCAAACTCCAACCCCTCACACACAGCCCTGAGTTCGGCGTAGAGAATCGGCTGACGGCCCAAAAAGGACCCAAAAGCTGCTAAAACCACTCCGCCATGGTCCCGAAGAAGACCCCCCGACGCCGCCAATCCAGGGTTACCCCGAGAACACCCATCCACCGTCAGCTTCGCAACCCCAGGAGGCGGCCTCATCCAAGCAACTAATCGAATCGGCCTCCTGGGGGAAGCTGAGACTCGTAAACCCTCCGTAAGCTGAGAACCCACAACACCCCGTAACTGAGAGGGCAGGAACCCAAAAGCTGAGCTAGCAAGCCGAATATCCGATACCACCTGATGGACAACTGCATCAATAGAAAAGGATCGCGCATCAAACCGATAGGCATTACGGGCCTTCCAAACTTGCCATAGAATGAAGCAAGGCAGAAGGACCCGCACATGAGTCCGAGAAGCAGCACACCGCCGCCAATGTAACAATAGAGCGCGAGGGGACAGAAAACGAACATCATGAATACCCAGCATCCTCTGAAAATGACCCCAAACCTGGCGAACCCGAGCGCAATCTAGAAATAAATGCCGAGCAGTCTCAACGGCCCTACCACAAATACACCGAGAAACCATGTAGAAGCCCCGCGAGCACAATGCATCATCCGTAGCTAAAAACCCATGCAGCAATCGCCAAAGGAAAAAAGAAACCCGTGAGGGGATATGCCGCTGCCATATAGCCGCAAACACCTCATCCTTGGGCCTCGAGCTACGCACGAGCTCCCACGCCGTCCGCAGATGAAACATACCATCAGTGGCGAGAGCCCAACGGAGTAAATCCGGTTCCCCACTCGAAATAGGGACTGACAGAATCTGCGCCACAACCGAGGTAGGTAAGACATCCTCCAACTTACCCTTATCCCACACTGTACCCTGCCAATAAAAGGAGACCGGCACCGAAGAAGCAGCTGCAGGGTTGTATAAAACCAACGGGCAAGAACCCATCCAACAATCGTACCAGAAACTACAAGCCCCACGACCAACTAACCAACGCATATGAGGCCCAGCAACACACCGAACCTGACAAAGGCGCCGCCACAAAGGAGAAGCGGGATAACGAAACTGAATAAGGTTCGGATGTGTAGCACTACAATACTTAGACTGCATAAAAGCAGCCCATAAAGAAGACTGCTCCCGGAAAACGCCACCAAAGCTTCAGCTCGAAAGCCGTAGCCATATCCTCAAAAGATCGTACACCAAGACCACCCTCCTCAACTGGATAACAAACCTCTGACCACCCACACCAGTGAATCCTACGCCTCCCATCCGAGGTGCCCCATAGAAACCGGGTAAACAACCTCTCCAACCGCTGCAACTACCGTCGCTGGAGGGCGAAGGACGTGAATAAGTGCAATGGCATAGAAGACAGCACATGACGAATGAGCACCAACTTCCCGCCAAAAGACAGTAACCGGTTAGCCCAACCTGAAATCCTCTCCTGACCCTCCGAACATATCATCAAAGAGCGAGATCTTGAGCCAACCCCTATAGATCGGGCACCCAAGATAAGTAAAACGGAAACTGGCACTGCTGAAACCCGTAACAGAGCGGACAATAGCCTGCCGCGAGGCCGAGGCCGAACCCCCAATGTAAAACCTACTCTTGGCCTGACTGAATCAACTGGCCCGAGACCGCCTCATAGTGATGTAGAAAAACCATGAAGCCGCTGAAGGCTCGATCGACTCCCATTCGCAAAGATCACAATATCATCCGCAAAGCTCAAATGGGAGATAGACATAGGAGCAGAAGAGGAGTACTGGATAGAAGGATACAGAAAATAATAAATGATCCAAACCTCGTGAAAGAAACTCTGCAGCACTAATAAACAAACTCGGTGACAACGGATCGCCTTGCCGAAGGCCCCCGTGGACTGAAAATAACCGTGGCTGACCCCGTTCACCAACACCGAAAACCAATGGACCATACCAGCTCGACGAATAAGGGAAACCCACCGCTCAGAAAAAACCAAAACACCGCAACATCCGAAGAATAAATGGCCAAGACATCCGATCATAAGC